>CAUYQU010104882.1:0-21244 GCA_963574635.1 Cheracebus regulus
CCATTGGTGCTCCTTCCCAGGGTCGCCGCCCGCAGGCCGCCTGACGGGCAGGTAGCCATATAAGGCAAAAGGCCAAACGGTCATCTGACCGTCTCCGGGACCGTCGGCGCCATCTTAGTGGCGCAGTTAAACTCCCACACCATACCATATCCTATTTAAGTTTTGGTCATGAGGATTATTAAGCTTGTAAAATACAAGCAATTATTTTAGTGTCATAAGCCACTGATTCTCTCTTATTAGAAAATCTTTTTAAAAGATTCTTCTAAAAAACATAAGCTCCAGAGAAATTTTTAAAATTGCACAAAATAATAGGAAGAAACAAACAAACAAATAAATAAATAAATTCTATTGTCCTTTCCTCTGTGGAGACACTTTCAAAATCTTGGAAGAACTAGAACTCTGACTTCAGAGTCTTAGAATTTTATGTCCTAAATGTATGTGAGTGCTGTATATGGAAGATTAGGTTTGAGGGAATATACTTGCTCATAAAAGGATTTTTGTTTTTAGTACTACAAAAATAATGTGATGATTATCCCATTTATGGTTGAGAAACACTTTATAATAATAATTAATAGTGTGCACTATAAAATAGCTGTATGTGACTATATACAAATATTCACAGGATGTGTAGTGTTAAATAATAACATAAGCTGTATTTGGCTACTCATCAAGGATTTAGAAGAAAATTATTTGTAATACTAAATTAGAATAAAACATAATGGTAAGATTACAGAGAAAGTGGGCAAGTTTTTCTCATATTAAAATTTGAATAATTAGCAGTCCCTTTTTCATAGATTCTCTTCTTTGTGGACAAAAATCTTAGGCTTGGCATATTACTTCTCAAGTTATTAGTATATATGTTAGTTTAAGATTTCTCCAAGTTCTTGACATAAGGATTCGTGTGAAAGTTATTATTAAAATGTGATGTCATGGAAATCCAGCAGGGAATGAAGTAGGCCAGGGAAAGAAGTCAAGTCAGAGCCTGATGTGAAGCAGTCTCAGAAAACTCTGGCTCAAGCCTGCCAAGGAGTGCTAGAGATCACTGAGAGCACACCTCAAGGTGGTACTGACTAGGGGCAAGGAAGCCTGGGTATTTCTTTTCTGCATTTGACATTTATTGGTTAGGGACAGCTCCTTGGGGTGATATACCTTCCCAGATACTTCCAGCTTACCTTGCACACAGATTAAAAACAAAGAATAAGATTGGTGCAGGACTTTTCCTTAGTACAGCTAAAGATGGGATCCTTGTCACACGAGCATGAAAAATTAGCTTCATAGACTACTTGAAAGGTGAGAAAATGGAATTTATTGGGCAAAAAGACAAAAACGAGGAACAGGGACTCTGCACAAAGCCAGAGTCCTGCTAGTGTTCTTCCTGCCTTGAGGACTGAATTCCAGGTACCACACCCTGGAACAGGAGAGAGAGGCCAGGCTCCTCCCCACTGCAAGGGCACGAAGTTCCCACAGCTCCACCCCACTGCACATTCCTCCCAGCAAGCAGGCTGTTGGAGATTCTGCCAGGGAAATCTTCCGATCTGGCTGTCTCAAGATGTCCTCAAGATGAATTCATTTCTTTGTCTGCTTCCTCTGTAGAACCACATGAGCAGAACCTTATGATATGCCAATCTTCATAAATTTTGTCATCAAGATGTATCTCTTTTCTTTGTTAATATTAAAATACCAGAAGCCAGTAAAGACCCTGTTGTTCCTTTGACTTCCCAACATTTCACCAGTTCTAAAGTTTAAAAATAGTCAAGAAAGGGAGGAGCATTAAAAGGTACTCATGGAGACAATGACAGCCTTGTCTCTGAGGTTCCTGTTAACCTGTGTAATGTGGGTATTAAATCTGTTTACAAGAAGGAAAGTGGAGATTCTTAATTTGGGCTCAAAATGTGTGTTTCAGGAAGATAAAATATAACAAAATACAAGTAAGAAATTGAGTCAAACCTATGGTTAAAGGTTAAGTGATACCTGACAAGATTGCAGAAACCAGCCTAACCAAGTACATAGTTTTTTTTTTCCCCCCATATTTATTAATCAATTGG
Organism: Cheracebus regulus; assembly: GCA_963574635.1. Lineage (NCBI taxonomy): Eukaryota > Metazoa > Chordata > Mammalia > Primates > Pitheciidae > Cheracebus > Cheracebus regulus. The sequence continues at coordinate 2,046 of CAUYQU010104882.1, forward strand.
CTATTAGTGATCAGAATTTTTTTTACACTAACTTTGATTAAAATTTATTGTCTCAGGGAATACAAGTCAGGATAAAACTCCTGCGTTTAATATTATGTGTAGCAAAAATTCGGACCAACTAGGACTAGGGACTTACACCCCCCAGCACACTTGCTTTTCTTGTTGCATTTTTTTCTTCCCTTTTCTCTTTTCTCATTACAAACTGATCTCCAACGAAAGACAGATTCATCTTGTTTTAATGGTGGCTAGAATCCTGCCATAAACTTTCCCGTTTTTACTATAATTTGGTGGATGTGGCAATAGGTGTGAGCAGTTCCTGGGAAGAGAAAAGAGAGGAAGGTTAGACTGAAAAGACAATAGGTACCTTCTGCAATCATCACTGAATAAATTAAAAATACTTTATATAGAAGATTGGAGAAGTTTTAATAGAATTTGAAAGTGAGACGACCAATATTTTCTCCCTTCTTGAGTAACATGAAGATGAAAAATGTATCACTGTGCATGGAAGTTCTGTACTTTTCCCTAATGTAGTGTTACCCTGATTTTCTTGCAAAACATCCTCGAGCAAAAGGGGGATGTTAATTTTTGAATTATCGAATAATGTCTTAAACTGAAAGAGCAAGTTAAATTAAAAACTGGAGCACAGAACACTATGAATCTTATTTAAAAAACTAACTTTAAAAACTAACTGACACTATGAATCTTATTTAAAAAACTAACTTACAAAGGCATAACTAACTTAATGTTGCATATTAATTTTTAAAAAAGAAAAAATAATGATATGTGGAAGAATGCTTTTCCAACTCAGAGTAACAGGAGATGCAATGATGTCTCTCTTAAAACTTGATTTCTGTAAGAGTAACTTGATAATGATAAAAAGAAAATTTTTACAAAGTAGTGGGAAAATTCTCTGCCTCAAAAAAAGCAAGACAATAATGGAAAGGAGCTCCCAGCTCACTACTGGTTTGAAAGAGTGACTTATTATTTTTTTTTTTTCTGTGATAGATGAGAAGAGACATAGAGTTCAATGGTACTCAAAGAAAACTTGTGAACCATTCCCAAAGAAATTGCCAGGGAAAGAGATAAACATTGAAGTTTTGGCATTCCAACTATTCTACTAGAGATTAGAGAAAAGGCAATTCTGTCATAATTATAGTTATTTTCCTAATAACATTGACTGTGCCCTAAGTATAAAGGGGATATATTTGAATGGACTATGAATTTCAATTCTTGTTTTAATCATATCAGTACATTCATAACTCCCATTCTATCATATCTCTCAGTGTGATATAATGACAATAAATACATGGAATCTGAAGGTTGTTAAAGATCTTAAATGTTCAACTTTTTCTGCCAAGGAAGAAATAACTTCTATTCCTGAAAGATGGGCATCTCTAACATATGGCATTCCATATTTTCTGAAGCAGCTCATTATACTGCTAAACAGTATTAATTTTTGGCATATTCTCTTATAGAGCTGAAAATTGTCTCCTCAAAATTTTCACTTATTGGTTTGGTCTTATTTCTGCCCTCTAGAGATAAACAAAATCTGAACACTCTTTTATATATTACAATATTCAAAATATTTGCAAACAATTATTATAACCTGTTAAGTATTCTCCTCTCCATGCTAAATAGTCTCAATTCCCTTAGCAAATGTAGAACTGGTTTAAAATATCCCCTGCATTCTCAGAGCCTCTCTCTTTCTAAGTCATTAAACACCTAAGCTAAGCAGTAAAACAGACATGATACACCAGTACCAAATAGAGTAGGATTTTTTCTTTCTGATTAATACAACTTAATAGTATGCAAATTAGAAAATAAATCATAGTATCCTATTTTCTTTCACTGTCTCAAAATTACTTTTTTTTGGAAGTAGGCGGTGAATAAATACATTCATATATTTTTAAAGTCTTGAAATTTTCCATATGTTTTTACATATAAAAAGATCTCTCATGTTTTTAAAAGACAATTTTTGAAAAGCAATTAAGGATTTCTACTCATATACAATTTTATTCTCAATCAACTGACTTGTCTATTACAATCTTTTTGAACCTTAAATCTACCATTAGTATGTTAGTCCTCTCATCTAGCCTTATCATCTATGAATTCACTAAATACATATTTTTTGAATATCAGATTCATTAGTAGGTGCTGGTGATAGAGTGTGAATGCCTCACCCTCACAGAGATTATATTACCATGGGGATGGAGTATGAATATGGTCTGCATATCTAATTTTAATTAATCTTTACAAGTCACAGCATTTGTTTTACATGCTATAATAGACTTGTGAGCGACTATACAATTTATTTTTCAAATGGGAATTTTAAGGCTAAAAAAGGCACTTGGTACCCTTTATATCCAAGCAAAATATAAGTCAATCCACAGGGAAAAAATCATCTCTAGGCATTGAAAAGATTGTTATGTGCATGTAAAACATGCATATAATACACTAGCTAAAGTTTTTTAGAAATATGACTAATGTTTGTGGATTGTGCCAGATCATATACATGTATATATATGTATGTGTATATATATATATGCAATATCTGAGGTTTATTATAGATCAGATTGTTTATTAATATGCTGTTTTTCTCATATTCAACTAAATATGTGGTGCTTTCATCTGTCATGTATAGATTGAAATGTCTAAGTTGAAATAACTCAAATAACATTTATTACTTGATTAAATATCACAATAATCTTAGTGACACTTAAAATTAGTTCCAAAGTTCAGAAATTGTTTCACCAGATAGCACAATTAGTATAGTAGAACAATTCACCCTTGAACAACATGGGTTTGAACTACACAGGTTCATTTATATGAGGATTTTTTTTCAATAAAATTTAACCATGTGTACCAGCCTCTGCTGCCACCCCTTCCAACTCCTCTGTCTTCCATCTCTGCTACTCCTGAAGCAACAAGACCAAACCCTCCTCTGCTTCTGCCTTCTCAGCCTACTCGGTGTGAAGATGAAGAGGATGAAGATCTTTATGATGTCCCGCTTCCACTTCATGAGCAATAAACATATTTTCTGTTCCTTATGATTTTATTAATAGCATTTTCTTTGTTGAGGCCTTTACTTATTATGGGGATACAGTATATATAATACATACAATATACAAAATACGTGTTAATCTGCTGTATACATTGTTGGTAATGCTTCTAGTCAACTGGCTATTAAGTTTATAGAGAGTCAAAAGTTACATGCATATTTTTGACTACAGGGAGGGTCAGTGCACCTAAATCTCTGCATATTGATGAATCAAATGTATTTTCCTTTTAGGCTCCTATATGTTTCAGGATAGTTTATTTTTGTTGCATGAGCTGATAATATTCAATCTTAATGATTTAACATTAGTGCTTTATTTCATTCAACATTTCTCTCTACATCTAGACCAGTAAGTATCTCTGTCTTCATGTTTATTTAGGACACAGGCTTCCATGATTATCTGCACAAGGAACGTGATCATTGAAGTGGTTTTCAATGGTAATTAAATGCATGAGACAAGCATCTCACAAGCTCTGAAGTACTCAATAATGCATATATTCTTAAACGGTCTCTGAAAAATAACTATTTAAAATGAACATACTGGTAAAAATGAAATAATTTAATTGAAATGCTAGATATCTTACAAAATTCTTATTAGTTTTAAGTGTTATAGAGTATTTACAGTCATAAAACAGGATAAATATGCTTTTATTATTGAAATGTGTGCTCAGTTCAGGGCTCTTCTTACCGTATCAATTGGTAGTTATTACTGACACTTTAAAATTCAGTTAGTACAATTTTTCTGCAAAAATTTTCTATATTTTATTTATTTACAACCTTTATTTCTAAAAACAGGGAATTAGGTCATTATATGTTTAGTGTTTTAATTTTTTGGAAAACTGTGTTGTTGAATGGATTTTAGGAAGGTGTCAGAGTAGACAGTGCGAGGAATCTATCTCTGAACCTATACGAAAATTCCACGTGCAAAATCTGTATGGTGTAAGTATTTTGAAACTCTGAAGTCTTTTTAAGGCCAGAAACTTCCAGGGGAAGGCTTCAAAGATGAATTTCAGTGAATTTCAAAAAACTCCAGCTCTTAGCATAGAAGTAGCACCCAAGCCTCATGATAGACAGCTGTTCATCTATTCCTGGAGGAACCTGGATTCAGCTTGCAAGAACCAGGTTGGGCAAAGACATCTGTCCTTCAAATGCTGAGGATTTTTGCTCTGATTTCTGATTGCTGTTGCTGATCACAGGGATACAAGCAAAGAGGCAAGTAATCATTAATGGTGTACCTTCCTGCATGTTTTGTAGGGGAGGCAAAATTTTACCTCTACTGTTTTATGTTTTATCTGCTTGGGTGGAAATAAATTAACAGATGAATAGAAAAAAACCCTACAAATGTACTTAATATAAGTTTTATGTGACACTGGATCTCTTATAAGGAAATGAACACCTACAGACCTAAATTACTATTTATATATATATAGTATGATCCAGTGTCACATAAAACTTATATTAAGATCATCTTACTTGGAATATGTTAATCTTTTTGGATGTTTATATTCAGATCTTTCATCAAATTTGAAAAGTATTCATCCATTATATCTTCACACATTCTCTTTAACCTTTCTTTCTTCTCTTTTTGAAACTCCACAATGCGTATGTTGCTTCATTCGATGAAATATATAACTAGATATATATATATAGTTATATATAGAGAGAGTTATTTTAATAAGAATATTATTTTCCTTCTACTATAAGGAGGGCATCTTTCACATGGTAATTTCATTCACATGATAATTTCATCTCCTGACTTTAAAAAACAGCATGAAAATCAGAGTAATCTTTTTGTGCCTCCTGTTTTTTAAATGCCTTTAACTAAATATCGACATGTGACAGTATGATATTTTGGAGTAGCATATCCTTAACTCCATTAGTTGCCAGTACCTCCTATTTTGGCTGAAGTGATTTCTGGGGGTTTGGGGTTATCGGGATTCTTTTTTCTTTCTCTTTAATTTTTTTTCTTATTTTTTTGTCTTGAAAGTCAGACATTAAAATCTAGGACATTCAAAAACAATTAGGAAATAATTAGAAAGTGACTGCACATGCCTAGGGAAAGGTATGGGCTCAGAAAAGACCTGATAAGACTGTAAATTTAAACTTCAGGATGATCTATAGCATAGGGAATGCCTACAAAAATATTTTTAAAAACCTAAAAACAATAAACAAACATATCAAACCCTGGAGAAGGGAGAGAGCCTGAGATTCAGAGTTACCACATCAGGTTCAAATACACAGTTTTCAACAGAAAAAATTTTAAAACTTCAAAAGAAACAGGAAAGTATAGCCAATTCAAAAGGAAAAATTAATCAACAGAAATGATCCCTAAAAAAAGCTGATGTACCTACTAGATAAAGACTTTAAAACAACTATTTTAATATTACTCAAAGAACTAAAGGATGACATGGAGAAAGTAAAAGCAAACAGACTCTCACTAAAACCAATGGTTGGACAAAACGGAAATATTGAGATAGAAAATCTAAAAGAAAACTAAGATTCTTGAGCTGAGAAGAATGATATAAATGAAAAAAAAATATTAGAGATATTTAAAGGCAAATTTTAGCATGCAGAAGAAAAAATAAGTAACCTTGAAAACTGGATAATGGAAAATATCAAGTTTGAGAAATAGAAAGAAAAAGACTGGAGGAAAGATCTATGGATCCTGTGACACCTAATCAAATAAACCAACATATGCATTGTGGGAGTTCCAAAAAGAGAAGCAAGAAAGGTTAAAGGGAATATGTGAAGAAATAATGGATAAGTACTTTTCAAATTTGATGAAAGATCTGAATATAAACATCCAAAAATATTAACAGATTCCAAGTAAGATGAACTCAAAGAGACTCACAGCAAGACATATTGTAATCAAACTTTTGAAAGGCAAAGAAAATCTTGAAAGCAGCAAGAGAAAAATGACTTCACTTACAAGGTATCTACAATGAGATTATTAGCAACTTTATCATCAAAATTTTGGAGTTTGGTGTTAAAAGTGCTAAAAACAAAAATAAACAAACAAAAAACGTGTCAACCTATAATCCTATATTCAGTGAAATTCTCCTCCAAAAGTGAGGGAGAAACTAAGACATTCCTAGATAAACAAAAGCTGAGAGAGTTTGTTACCACTAGTCATTCCCTGCAAGAAATAGGGAGTCCTGCAGAAAGACATAAAAGGACACCAGACACTAACTTGAAGTCATATGAAGAAATAAAAATGTTAATAAACTTAAGCACACTGGCAGTTATAAAAGCTAGCATTATTCAAAAAATGGTTGATAAGTTCACTTTTTGTTTTCTACATGATTTAAAAGAGTAATAAAATTTCAAATAGCAATTACTAGTCTAAAAGCTAGTTCACCATTTTGTTTTCTAAATAATTAAAAAGCTATAAATTTAAAAATAATTATGTTTGTGTTTAGGGGACACAATGTATAAAAATGTCTTCTGACATCTAGAACCAAAAGGAATGTGAATGAAGCTGCTACATTATTATATAATAATGTACAATAAAAAGTATTGTATATTATTGAATTTAAGCTGGCATAAAATTAATGTTATAACTTTAGGATATTAAATTAAATGTAATTTCCATAATAACCATATAGAAATTTACTGTAGAATATATACAAAAGGAAATAAAGAAGCAATTTAAATGTTTCACTACAGAAAAAAATAACATAAGTAAGCATAAAAGAAGACAGCAATGCAGGAAATGAAGGACATATAAACTATAAGCATATAAAAAGTGTTCTACCAAATACTGAAAGAAGAATCAACACTAATTAATCTCAAACTTTTTCTAAAAATTGAGAGGTGGGAACACTCTTTAACTCATACTATGAGGCCAGCATTATCCTCCTTATTAGTTCATTTTCACACTGCTACAATGATACTAGCTGAAGCTGAGAAATTTATTTACAAAAAGAAGTTTAATTGACTCAGAATTCCATATGGCTGGGATATATCTCAGGAAACTTTCGGTCATGGTGAAAGGTAAAGGAGAACCAAGTACCTTCTTCAAAAGGTGGCAGGAGACAGAAAAAGAAAAAGGGTGAGGACATTCCCCACTTAAAACCATCAGTTGTCCTGAAAACTCTCACTGTAATGAGAACAGCAAGGAGGAAACTGCCCCCATTTTCCAATCACCAGCCACCAGATCCCTCCATCTACATGTGGGGATTACAATTAGGAGATTTGGTTGGGAAGACAGAGCCAAACCATATAATTCTACCTTGTCCCCATCCAAATCTCATGTCCTTCTCATGTTTTTAAACACAATTATGCTTCCTCAACAGTCCTCCAAAATCTTAACTCATTCCAGTGTTAACTCAAAAGTCCAAGTTCAAAGTCTCATCTGAGACAAGGCAAGTCCCTTCAGCCTATGAGCCTGGGAAATAAGAAGTTAGTTACTTCCAAAGTACGGTGGGGCTACAGGCATTGGGTAAATGTTCCCATTCCAAAAGGCATAAATTGACCAAAACAAAGGAGACACAGGTCCCATGCAAATCTGAAACCCCACTGGGCAGTTATTAAATCTTATAGCTTCAAAATCTCCTTTGACTCCATGTCTCACATCCAGAGAATGCTGATGTAAGGGTTAGGCTCCCACAGCCTTGGGCAGCTCTGACACTGTGGTGGTGCAGGATACAGCCCCTGTGGCTGCTTTTCACCAGCTGGAATTTAGTGCCTGCGGCTTTTTCATGTACACAGTGCAAGATGTCAGTGGATCTACCATTCTTGGGTAGGGAGGATGGTAGGCCTGTTCTTACAGCTCCACTGGGCAGTGCCCCAGTGGAGACTCTGTGTGAGGCCTCTACCCCACATTTCCCTTCTGCATTATCCTATCAGCAGCTCTCCATAAGAACTCTGCCCTTGTAGCAAACTCCTGCCTAGACATTCAGGTGTTTCTATACATCCTCTGAAACCTAAGTGGAGTTTCTCAGATCTCAGCTCTTGTCTTCTGTGCATGTGTAGGCCCAACACCACATGGAAGCCTCCAAGGCTCTGGGCTTGCACCCTCTGAAGCAATGACCCAAGCTGTACCATGACTACTTTAGGCAGCTGGAGCTGGAGCAGCTGGGATGCAGGATGCCATATCCTGGGGCTGCATAGAGTAGGGGAGCCCTGGACCCAGCCCATTAACAAATCTTTTCCAACTAGGCCTCTGAGTCCTTCATGGAAGGGGCTGTTGTGAAGATCTCTGACATGTCCGGGAGACATTTTTTTCTCTCATTGTCTTGGCTATTAATGTTGGCTCCTTGTTACTTACAAATTTCTCCCCAGAAACTGGTTTTGTTTTCTTTTCTATCACATAGTCAGGCTACAAATTTTCCAAACTTTCATGCTCTGCTTCCATTTTAAGCATAATTTTCAATTTCACACCATCCTTCTGTGAGAGCATATAACTGTATGCTTTCAGGAAAAGCGAGATCATCTCTTTAATGTTTTGCTGTTTAGAAATTTCTTCTGCCAGCTACCCTAAATACTCTCTCAAGTTCAAGTTTTCACAGATCTCTAGGGTAGGGACAATTATACCACCAGTCTCTGTTAAAGAATACCAGAAGTCACCATTACTCCAGTTCCCAATAAGTTCATCTCTATTTGAGACCACCTCAACCTGGATTTCATTATCCATATTACTCTCAGCATTTTGGTCAAAGTTATTCAACAAGTCTCTAGGAAGTTCCAAACATTTTTACATCTTCCTGTCTTTTTCTGAGCCCTCCATACTGTTACAACCTCTGCCAGTTACCCAGTTCCAAAGTTGTTTCCACATTTTCAGTTTATAGAGGTTCCCTGCTCCTGGTACCAATTTCTGTGTTAGTCCATTTTCACACTGTTGTAGAAATACTTCCTGAGACTTCATAATTTATAAAGGAAGGAAGTTTAATTGACTTACAATTCCATATGGCTGGGAAGGCCTTAGGAAACTTAAAATTATGGCAGAAGGCAATGGAGAAGCAAGTACCTTCTTCACAAGGTGGCAGAGAGAAAAAGAGCACAGGGAAAACTGCCACTTGTAAGACCATCTGATCTCATGAGAACTCCCTTAGTATAAGAACAGCATGGAGGAATCTACTCCCATGATTGAATCACCTCCCAGCATGTTCTTCCCTCCACATGTGGAGATTATAGTTAAAGATGAGATTTGGTTGGGGACATAGAGCCAAACCATAGCATGCTGCTACCAAAATCAATGACACTGTGAGAAAACTATACCAATATCTCTTTAAAAATATAAATGCAAAAATCCTCAAAAGAGTACCATTAAACTGAATTCAGCAGAATATTAAAAGGATTATACACAGTGACCAAGTAGCATTTATTCTTGGAATGCAAGAATCATTCAAGTTATGAAAATCCTTAAATGTAACACAACATAAACAGAATAAATGTAAGAAAAAACACATAATTATCTCGATTGATGCAGAAAAAAGTCATTTGACAAAATTCAACGTCCCTACATGTGAAAAGTACTCAACAAACTATTTTTAGAAGGAAACTACCTCAACCTAATAAAGCCATACAGAAACATACAGGAAGCATTATACTCAAGGATGAACATTTAGAACTTTTTCTCTAAAAGGAAACAAGATAAGGATGCTCACTTTAGTCACTTCAAAGTACTAGAAGTTCTAGACAGAGACATCGGTCAACAAAAATAAACAAAATTCATTCAAATTGGAAAGGAAAAAGTAAAATTATCTCTGTCCATTAGATGAATGGGAAAAATATTTTCTGATATGGAGTTAATACCCAGAATATATGGAGAACTTATAAAACTCCACAACAACAAAAGCAAACAACCCAATTCTAAAGTTGGCAAAAGCTTGAATAGGCATTTCTCAAAGCAAGGTAACACATATGTCCAATAAGTGCATGAAAAGATACTCAGCATCACTAACTATTAGGAAAATGCAGATCAAAACTACAATGAAATACCACTTTGTAAGCATCAGGATGGGTACTATCAAACAAACCAGAAAATAACAACTGTTTATGAAAATATTGAGAAACTGCAATACTTGTGGAAATGTAAAATGGTATACCCAATATGAAAATCGGTATGTTGTTTTCTCAAAAAATAATAATAAATATCAGTACCATAGAATTCATCAATTTCATTTCTGAGTATATGCCCAAAAGAATTGAAAGATCTATTGAAAAAGGAAATAAGAAAAGAAAAAGAAAAAAAAGAGAAAGATCTTGTAGAGATATGTGTATACCTAATTATCTATTCTAATATTATTCCCAGTAGCCAAAAGATGGAAGTAAACCAAGTATCTACTGATGGATTAATGGAGAAGCAAAATACAGTATGAACATACAGTGAAATATTATTCAGCCTTATAAAGGAAGCAAATTCTGACATATGTTACAATGAGGACCTTAAGGTCACCTAAGTGAAATAAGCCAGGTATAAATACTGTGCGAGTCCACATATATGAGATAAATCATAGAGACAGAAAGCTGAATGGTAGTTTTCAGGGGCTAGGGTAAAGGAAAACTAGGGATTATAGAGTTATAGTTTTATAAGATGAAAAGATTTATAGAGATGGATGGTAGTGATGGTCACACATTATGAATGTGTTTAATAACACTGAACTGTACACTTAAAAATGGTTAAGATGTTACAGTTTATGGTATGTATATTTTACTGTAATAAAATCTAGGAAAATGTGGTGTTTGTGGCCAAAATGTGTTTCCTTTTTTTTAGAATTCAAATTCTTTGACTACATGAGAAGTACACCACTTTATTTTTTCTTGAGAGAAATGCCAATAAAAATGGATCTCACATGGTTCCTGTTGAATATACCTCTATTGATTTCAGTTTCCACAGCTGGTCTGTTTTCTGTGCATTCATGTCTGTGTTTATGTCAGGATATGTGCTTGTGTCTATAAGCAAAAGGCTTCAAGTCAAGAAAGTAAATGGTAAGAAAAAGTGCATAAGAATGAATGTGAGGAAAAGTAATAACTACTTATGACAGACCTATGCTGAAGAGAAATTAAAATAAATTTTCTCTCTGGATTTAATAAGTAATCATTTCCCATATAACAATATTTCAATAAGTGACCAAATATATATTTTATTTTATGTGTCTTTGAAAACATAAGAATTACGTTTCTGCTTTGGTCAGTAGCAGAAGACAAAATAATAAATGTAATTAAAGTTACATAACCTATATATACAAAAGATACTTTGGTATAAGAACTGAAGCTTTAAATTTATTTTCAAAGCATAATACTTGATTTTAAATAAGATTAATTTCAATGTGTCAGCACAGCCTTGAGAAAATTATTTTCAAATAAGTAAAAATATTATGTGTGGGTTTGTTTCATTAGCACATTTTTGCCACAAAGCTTAATAGTGAGCTAATACAAACATGAGCAAGACATTACCTTAAAGACAGAACAATTGCAGAGAAAAAACCCTGCATTATAGGTATATAATAGTTTGCTTCAAAATAGAATTCAATGTCATTAATTTCTTTCTTCATGATTTATAAGCAAATTTGTATAGTAAAGAGTATCATTGTAATGCATAGGAGTATACATGACATAGAAAATGATTTGCTATATACACATATTTTGCTATTCTTTACACTATTATAAAATGGTCTGTATATGACTAGCTAATCTAGACAAAACAGAATCTCTACTGATGGATGTAATTTACCCCAGATTGTAGTTGATGCCATATATTTATATGTTTGACCCATATTTTTGAGTATACAATTAGTGCTTAGTTGTTTAGCAATCCATTAGTTAACTGCCTGTAGTTTTATTTATCTCAGTTTTTGTTTTTGAATTATTGGCAGTACTCAGTACAATAAGAATCTTTTCCCTGTACTGTTAGAAACCTTCCATTCTCTATTATACTTCCTTAAACAAGTTTAAGATCCCCCTAGATCCCCTTAAACTCATTCATTTATACTTCAATCCAAATCAGTCTTTTAATATCTCTTCCTGAATTTCAATTTCTAATTGGCTTTGTTCATACATGTTTTACCTCAAATGCTAGTGGAATTTCAAATATCTAAATATTGGAAAATTAATAATATGAACAAATATATGTTTGTTTCAACAGTGACATAAGAACATATTTAAACTGGATAATAATAAAAAGGCAAATTTTCAATAATAAAAAGGCAAGCACAAGTAGTGGTTATAAGAAACGTTATATTTTTCTATGCTTATATTAGAATTGAAACATTTAAAATCAAAGATGCAAGCTCTGACCTTAAGAAACCAAAAATAAATAAATAAATAAATAACCTAACATAAACGAATAGAGGATATAGTAAAGACAACAATAGAAAACAATATAATAGAAACAAATTAATAATACAAAATTTCTTAAAAGCTGGTTATTTGAAGAAAAGTCCAATATAACTGACCAATTACATAAACAAGAGAGAAAACACAAACTTACCAAAATTAATAATAAATGATAAGCATCACTATAGACCTACAGACCATAAAAGGACAAGCAAATTACTTTGAAACAATTTTATGCAAGAACATTCTAGTACTTAGATAAATTGAACAAATTCCATGAAAAACACAATTTATCAAACTAAATATAAGAAGAAATGAAATACCTCAAGAGACAGAATCAAGAGACTGTAATACCCACCCTTAGAGAAAATTAAAAAGAAGCAAATAAAAACAAAGAAGTATTAGTCCATTTTTATGCTGCTATGAAGAAACACCCAAGACTGGGTAATTTGTAAAGAAAAAGAAGTTAAATGGACTCACAGTTGCACATGGCTGGGAAAGCCTCACAGTCATGGCAGAAAGTGAAGGAGGCGCAAATGTACATCTTACATGGTGGCAGGCAAGAGAGCATATGCAGGGGAACCGCCCTTTATAAAACCATCTGATCTTGTGAGAATTATATAGTATCAAAAGAACAGCACAGGAAAACCTACCCCATGATTCAATAGTTTTCCACTGGGTCTCTCCCAAGACACGTGGGAATTATGGGAACTACAATTCAAGATGAGATTTGTTGGGGATGGTGGGGGTACAGCCAAACCCCATTAAAGACATTTCGTAACATGTTTTAGGAGTTCACATAAACTTGTTGTATTAGTTTGTTAGGGCCGCCATAACAAAATGTCACAGACTATGTGGCTTAAACAACGTAGCATAGTTTTTTTTGTCTTTTTTTAACCAATTCGGGAAAACAGAAGTCCAAGATTAAGGTGCCATCAGGGTTGGTTTCTTGTGAGCACTCTTTCCTTGGTTTGTAGAATTGCTGTTTTCTCCCTTTCTCTGTATATGGTCTTTCCTCTTTGTATGTCTGTGTTAATTTCCTCTTCCTATAAAGACACAAGTCATATTTCATTAGGGGCCAACCTAATGACCATATTATAAATTAATTACTGATTTAGAGATTCTATTTTCAAATACAGCCACAATCTTAGATGCTAGAGGTGTAAAATTGAACCTATGAAATTTGGGGACACACTATTCAGCCCATAATACCTGTATATATACATAACACCTGACAAGGATTTAACAGACAACCATATTTACATGACAGTTTTCATCAGTAATTTAGATGTCAAACTCCTGAACAGAATATTACTTAGATGTTCAACTCTTGAGCAGACTATTATGGAATCAAATTCTGCTATATCAAGTTACCACATGGTGTCCAATATGGGTTTATTCCAGTAGAATATGTTTGTTTAGCTTTAAAAATTTTAGTATAATTCATAATTATAATAATGAGTAATTAAGCATATATGAATAGATATGAAAAAGTATTTGATGAATCTCAACTTCATTTAAGATAAAACCTAATTGTAAACCAGAAACAAAAGGGAATTTATTTTATAAAGACTTCCAGAAGCCACAGTATAAAACATACATAATAGGGAAATATTGAAAGTTTCTTTCTGTCTGGAATGATTAACAATGCACATGGTCACCACTCCTACTTCATACTTCATGACATTTCTATATTAGTACAATGACAGATTGAAAATAAAACCATACACACTAATAAAAATGTTGTAAAAAAGAAGTACAATTTCCATTATTAATTGACAACAAAATTATGCCTTTAAAAGTCTAAAATAAAATACAGAAAAACTATTGAAAAAAATAAGAGAACCAATCAGTCAATGAAGAAAGATTACTATATAATGATCAGATCTATTTCTATATATCTGCAATGAACATATAAGATTTTAAAAACGAATGCCACTGGAAATAGAATCTAAACTCTTGAAATAGAAATAAATGAAAAATATAATATGCATAAAATATATTTTAAAAAATTGATGACTAATGACAAATTTAATAAGAGATATACCATGTTCATGTATTGAAAAAATTGATGATAAATTGTTAATCTATAGGTTGATTATAATCTCAAACTCAACTAAATATAAATAAATCAAGAAAAAAGCTAGTAATCTCTGAAGTTTGAATATATATTAAAACAAATCTATGTATCGATATGTTACAAATGTACTCAAGAAAATATGTATGTGAAGTGAAAAATAGTACTATAGCTTGTACTATATTCTATTTTACATTTTTCTATGTACAAACAGCATTGTAATAAAATGTAAAGATAGATACAGTGGTTTTAATTTTTAATAGTAGTATTTTTACTTTTTAAATATATATATATATAATTGCACTTTAGTTTCTGGGGTACATGTGCAGAACATGCAGGACTGTTGCATAGGTATATACATGGCAATGTGGTTTGCTGCCTCCATCCCTGTCACGTATATCTGGCATTTCTCCTCATGTTATCCCTTCCCAACTCCCTACACCCTGCTGTCCCTCCCCTAATCCTCCCCCAAGAGACCCCAGTGTGTGATGCTCCCCTCCCTGTGTTCATTTGTTCTCATTGTTCAACACTCACCTATTAGTGAGAACATCCGGTGTTTGATTTTCTGTTGTATCAGTTTGCTGAGAATGATGGTTCCCAGATTCATCCATGTCCCTACAAAGGACACAAATTCATCATTTTTTTTTTTATGGCTGTATAGTATTTCATGGTGTATATTTGCCGCATTTTCCTTGTCCAGTCTATCATTGATGGGCATTTGGGTTGGTTCCATGTCTTCGCTATCGGAAACAGTGCTGCAGTGAACATACATGTGCATGTGTCTTTATAATAGAATAATTGATAATCCTTTGGATATATACCCAGTAATGGGATTGCTAGGTCAAATGGTATTTCTATTTCTAGATACTTCAGGAATTGCCACACTGGCTTCCACAATGGTTGAACTAATTTACACTCCCACTAATAGTGTGAAAGTATTTCTATTTCTCCACATCCTCTCCAGCATCTGTTGTCTCCAGATATTTTAATGATCGCCATTCTAACTGGTGTGAGATGGTATCTCAGTGTGCTTTTGATTTGCATTTCTCTAATGACCAGTGATGATGAGCATTTTTGCATATGTTTGTGGGCCTCATATATGTCTTCTTCTGAAAAGTGTCTGTTCATGTCCTTCACCCACTTTCAAATGGGTTTGTTTGTTTTTTTCCTGTAAATCTGTTTTAGTTCTTTGTAGATTCTGGTTATTAGCCCTTTGTCAGATGGGTAAATTGCAAAAAAATTTTTCCCATTCTGTTGGTTGCTGGTTCACTGTAATGATTGTTTCTTTTGCTGTGCAGAAGCTCTGGAGTTTAACTAGATCCCATTTGTCTATTTTGGCTTTTGTTGCCAATGCTTTCAGTGTTTTATTCATGAAGTCCTTGACTATGCCTGTGTCCTCAGTGGTTTTGCCTAGGTTTTCTTCTAGGGTTTTTATGATGTTAGGTCTTATGTTTAAGTCTTTAATCCATCTGGAGTTAATTTTAGTGTAAGGTGTCAGGAAGGGTTCTGGTTTCTGTTTTCTGCACATGGCTAGCCAATTTTCCCATCACCATTTATTAAACAGGGGATCCTTTCCCCATTGCTTGTTATTGTGAGATTTGTCAGAGATCAGATGGTTGGAGATGTGTGGCGTTGCCTCCAAGGTCTCTGTTCTGTATTGGTCTACATCTCTGTTTTGGTACCAGTACCATTCTATTTTGATTACTATAGCTTTGTAGTATAGCTTGAAGTCAGGTAGCATGATGCCTCCAGCTTTGTTCTTTTTGCTTAGAACTGATTTGGCTATGCAGGCTCTCTTTCGGTTCCATATGAAGTTTAAGGTGGTTTTTTTTCCAGTTCTGTGAAGAAGGTCATAGGTAGCTTGATGGGGATATTGATTTTGTATCCTGAGACTTTGCCGAACTTGCTTATCAGTTTCAGGAGATTTTGGGCTGAGACAATGGGGTCTTCTAAATATACAATCATGTCATCTGCAAATAGAGACAATTTGACTTCCTCCTTTCCTAATTGAATACCTTTATTTATTTATTTTGCCTGATTTCTCTGGCTAGAACTTCCAGTACTATATTGAATAGGAGTGGTGAGAGAGGGCATCCTTATCTAGTGCGAGATTTCAAAGGGAATGCTTCTAGTTTTTGTCCATTCAGTATGATATTGGCTGTGAGTTTGCTGTAAATAGCTTTTATTATTTTGAGATACATTCCATCGATACCTAGTTTATTGAGAGTTTTTAAGCATAAAGTGCTGTTGAATTTTGTTGAAGGCCTTCTCTGCATCTGTTGAGATAATCATGTGGTTTTTGTCTTTGTTTCTGTTTATGTGGTGAATTCCATTTATAGACTTGCATATGTTGAACCTGCCTTGCCTCCCTGGGATGACATCTACTTGATCGTGATAGATAAGCTTTTTGATTTGCTGTTGCAATCGGTTTGCCAGTATTTTATTGAAGATTTTTGCATGTATGTCCATCATGGATATTGGCCTGAAGTTTTCTTTTCTTGAGTCTCTGCAGAGTTTTGGTAACAGGATCATGTTGGTCTCATAAAATTATTTGGGAAGGATTCCCTCTTTTTGGATTGTTTGGAATAGTTTTAGAAGGAGTGGTACCAGCTCCTCTTTGTATGTCTGGTAGAATTTGGCTGTGATCCCATCTGGACTTGGGCTTTTTTTGGTTGTAAGGCTATTAATTGCTGCCTCAACTTCAGCCCTTGTTATTCGTCTATTTAGGGTTTCAACTTCTTCCTGGTTTAGGTTTGGGAGGGTGTAAGTGTCCAGGAATTTATCCATTTCTTTCAGGTTTACTGATTTATGTGCATAGAGTTCTTTGTAGCAATCTTTGATGATAGTTTGTATTTCTGTGGAATCTGTGGTGGTTATCCCCTTAATTGTTTTTTATTGTATCAATTTGATTCTTCTCTCTTTTCTACTAATCTGGCTAGTGGTCTCTCTATTTTGTTGATCTTTTCAAAAACCAGGTCCTGGATTTATTGATTTTTTTTGAAGGGTTTTTTATGTCTCTATCTCCTTCAGTTCTGCTCTGATCTTAGTTATTTCTTGTCTTCTGCTAGCTTTTGAGTTTTTTTGAACTTGCTCCTCTAGCTCTTTCAATTTTCATGGTAGGGTGTTGATTTTAGATCTTTCCTTGCTTCTCATGTGGACATTTATTGCTATAAATTTCTCTCTAGACACTGCTTTAAATGTGACCCAGAGATTCTGGTATGTTATGTATTTGTTCTCGTTGGTTTCGAAGAACATCTTTATTTTTGCCTTCATTTATCTAGTCAACATTCAACAGCCAGTTGTTGACAGTTTCCATGAAGTTGTGAAGTTCTAAATGTGTTTCTTAATCCTGAGTTCTAATTTGATTGCACTGTGATCTGAGAGACTGTTTGTTATGATTTCCATTCTTTTGCATTTGCTGAGGAGTGATTTACTTCCAATTATGTGGTCAATTTTAGAGTAGGTGTGATTTGGTGCTGAGAAGAATGTATATTCTGTGGATTTGGGTTGGAGAGTTGTGTAAATGTCTTTTAGGCTTGCTTGGTCTACATCTGAGTTCAAGTCCTGGATATCTGTGTTCATTTTCTGTCTTGTTGATCTGTATAATATTGACAGTGGAGTGTTAAAGTCTCCCACTATTATTGTGTGGGAGTCTAAGTCTCTTTGTAGGTCGTTAAGAACTTGCCTTTTGCATCTGGGTACTCCTGTATTGGACGCATATATATTTAGGATCATTAGCTCTTCTTGTTGCATCGATCCTTTTACCATTATGTAATGCCCTTTTTTGTCTCTTTTGATCTTTGTTGGTTTAAAATCTATTTTATCAGAGACTAGGATTGCAACTCCTGCTTTGCTTGGTGAATCTTCCTCCATCCCTTTATTTTGAACCTAGGTATATCTTTGCACATGAGGTGAGTTTCCTGGATACAGTACACTGATGAGTTTTGACTTTTTATCCAATTTGCCAGTCTGTGTCTTTTGATGGGGACATTTAGCCCATTTACATTTAAGGTTAATATTGTTATGTGTGAATTTGTTCCTGCCATTTTGAGGCTAGCTGGTTGTTTTTCCCATTAGTTGACAATTTCTTCATTGTATCAATGCTCTTTACCATTTGTTACATTTTTGGAGTGGCTGGTAGTGGTTGCTCCTTTCTATGTTTAGTGCTTCTCTCAGGAGCTCTTGTAAGACAGGCCAGGTGGTGATGAAATTGCTGAGCAATTGCTTGTTCATAAAGGATTTTATTTCTCCTTCGCTTATGCAGCTTAGTTTGGCTTAATATGAAACCTAGGTTGACAGTTCTTTTCTTTAAGGATGTTGAATATTGGCCCCCGCTTTCTTCTGGTTTGTAGGGTTTCTGCTGAGAGATCTGCTGTGAGTCTGATGGGCTTCCCTTTGTAGATAACCCGACCTTTCTCTCTGGCTGCCTTTAGCATTTTTTCCTTCATTTCAACCCTGGTGAATCTGACGATTATGTGCCTTGGGGTTGCTCTTCTTGAGGAATATCTTTATGGTATTCTCTGTATTTCCTGGACTTGAATATAGACCTGCCTTGCTAGGTTGGGGACGTTCTCCTGGATAATATACTGAAGAGTGTTTTCCAGCTTGGATTCATTTTCTCCCTCACATTCAGGTACAGCTATCAAACGTAGATTAGGTCTTTTAACATAATCCCATATCTTTGGAGGCTTTGTTCATTTCTTTTTACCATTTTTTCTCTAATGTTGCCTTCTTGTTTTATTTCATTGAGTTGATCTTCAGTCTCTGATATCCTTTCTTCTGTTTGGT
>CAUYQU010104883.1:0-32742 GCA_963574635.1 Cheracebus regulus
CCCCCCTGGCCAAAAACCCCACACCCCAACAATAAAAAAAAAAAAAAAAAAAAAAAAAAAAAAAAAAAAAACAGAAAACTTAGCCAGGTGTGGTGGCACATACCTGTAGTCCCAGCTACTCAGAGGCTGAGATAGGAGGATCGTTTGAGTCCAGGTGTTCAAGGTTACAGTGAGCTAAGATCGCACCACGGAAGTCCAGCCTGGGCAACAGGAGACCCTGTCACTTAAAAAAAAAAAAAAAACTAAAAAAAAATTTGTTTTAATTCTGTTGCCCAGGCTGGAGTGCAGTGCTTTTCTCTTTTGCCTTGATGGGTACATGATCGTCACCTTCATTGGCCTGAGGCATGCATCTCTGCTTAGAGAGAGACCAGGATTAATGTTTGATACAGACAGAATGCACAGAAGAAAAAAATGTGGTAATGCTTGGCATTTGACATGCAAAACAGGATTATGCTGCAGATCAAAAGTCTTCTAAAGCAGGCTATTCTCTTGAGAGCGTGTTTCCTGGATTCCCTCATCTCTCTCCTTGGGTGTGGCCCTGGAGTTTATGTAATGGATGACTGAGCAAGAAGAGGAAGAGTGTCGGTCCCCTCCTTCCTGCCCAGGGGAATTATGAAAGGGATTAGAAGGAAAGCAAACAAGTGGAGCCAAGCACTGGCCCACTCGCTCCTCCCCAAGAGAGAGAGAAGCCTTTGTCCCTGACTCACACTGAAACTCTGGGAAGAAGTGGCATCCTAGGCAGCTGCAAACCAATCCGGCCTCTGCCTCCAGCCCAACAGGGCTCCCCAGTAAGGGAGAGGCACCACTGGAGTTCAGCTTTCAAAGTCAACTTCCATTCCTGTGAGCCAGCAGCCCTGCTGGGGCCACGTGGCTCAGCAAGGAGAGTCCGTGGGGAGGAAACCAGGTGCAGAAGGGCTGGTCAGCAGGGGGCGCCACAGGGATTCTAGCCAGACCAGGAGGAACTGGACCATGCGGTTCATAAACTCAGCTTCTAATATGACCAGTGGCCAGGAGGGAGAGGGAACATTGCTGGGTCCAGAGGACACCAACACCCCAGGATCCCAACTCTTGCCTCCTGCCAGATGCCCCACAAGCTGCCCTTGTCTGTCTGCAACATCCCAACTGCACCACAGTGGGGGAAGCCAGGGAAAGCAGCCTGAGAACTAAGCATTTTATTCAAGAGAAATGAACAAAATCACTTAACAAGACCAGCTAATCACTCTGGCCCCAGGATGTTTCTATCAAGTTGAAATTTTCATTATTTTTCGAACTTATCATCAGGCAGAGGTTGGAAGAAAGGCCAGATTCATTATAGACCCATAAATAAGGAAATTACCTGTTTTCTGCACAAATAAATTACAGAGTGAATTAAGTTTTCAACCCTGTTTCGCACACAAAAATAGAGGAGCCACCGCTGCCTCGCTGCAATGCCGGCTGACTTTTCCAACCAAAGACAAGGACCCAAGCCTTCTGGACCCCAGTTCTCTCCTCCAGGTGGTGGGGGACACCGTTATGGCAGAGAGGGCAAGGTCCCCCTTCAGCCCAAGTGGTTATATCAGCCCCCTTGGGCTCACGCACCAGGTCCCTCCCTCCTGGCTTATCTGTGCTTTTTTGAGGGGAGGAATGAGGTTTTCATTCTCTTTCCTGGCCCTTCCCGTAGGGCATTTCAGATCCCCCCTTCCCCTGGCCTCTGCCCAGGGAGATGGGAATTGAACTGAGTGAAGAATGGTCCCTGCCCTACACGCTGCGTGTCTGGGAGAGGCCAGGAGTGGAGCCGGCACATGCAAGGGCGATGGTGCCACCTGCTGGCGCCACAAAGAAACACAGCCCAGGTGGGCAACCAAGCCCCATTATCCCCGGGGGAACTGCACCAGGATGTCCTGCAGCTGAATGCTTCCTGTTTCCAGTGCGGCTTCTCACCTGTTCCCTCATTTAGTCATCCAGTGTGCTGGCTGGAACAAGAACATCATCCCATTTAATGGACGAGACAACTGACACCCACAAAAGAGCAGAATGCAGACGGAGGTCACACGTGTGGGGATGGCTTGAAGGCAACGTTCAGTCTCCTGCCTCCCAGCCAAGAGCTGTGTCCCCTCCTCCGTGCTCAGACGAGGTGCCCCGGAAACGAGGGACTCCTAGGAACAAGGTTTACAGGGCCATCCCCCGCATCCAGGGAGGCAGAGCAAGGGAGGAGGGCACTAGGCAGTAATGCCCACCCTGCAGTGGCCTGGTGCAGGTACCGAGACTCTGTTTCCCAAGGTCGCACATCTTCCATGCAGGACATTTCAGCCACTTCAGTGCCATTTTATGAAATAAAACAAGGGCAGGCTGGCTGCAAGGGGAGCCCTGACTAATGCCTGTCCCATCTAACCGGGTTCCTCCAGATTCCAGAGGGCCTGCCCCACAAGTTCACCTTGGTTCCTGTTCAGAGCTGTCAGTCTTAGGGGCTCCCTGGCTCCCTGGCATCCAGGGTCTGGATTCCCGTGGCCTGGGGAACAGGACTCCCCAGGTCTCAGGCTGAGTCACCCAGATTCCCTACACTCACCTCCATGCCCTGAGACACCTGTGCCTTGGGCCAACTGACCAGGGCATACAGGCTGTGACCAGAATCCCCCACCCTTGTCCTGGGTCCCCAAAGCCAATTCAGGTCCCCCAGGCCCTCTTTGCCAACAGGAAGGGTCCACTTCCCAAGGCTGCCTCCTCTCAGCCTGCTTGGTCTACCATGAACAATCCCCAAATGGTGAGAGACAGCAGATGGCTCAGAGCCCGGGCTTTGACTGTCCTGCATAGGCACCATCCTCAGTGCCACACCGGCCCCTGGCTCCATCTCTTAATTACATCATAATAAAAACATCTCCAAGGTGGATGAGAGAGCAAACTAGGAAGCAATGAAAAAAAAAAAAAAACAACGAAGACAAATCCATCTAACCCATTTCAGAATGGGCAGTGACTTTCCAAGCTGATAAGAGATTATACTGGGAAAACATAGCTTGCAAAAAAGTTGACATTTCTGTACATCAAAAATATCCCAACATTAAAGTCAAGCAAGCCTCACAGGAAAAGTCTTTGCAACCTTAGCATATATTTTTCCATGAATTGTCTGCTAATGTCCTTGCTGCTTTTCTGCTGGAAGCATTAGGTTGTCTGTTTGTTTGTTTATATATTAAACAGGAAAGGCTGCTTATTTTGAGCCTTTTGCATTTGAACTTGTGAATAGATTGTCTATTAAATAAAAAAGAAAACCTAAATATAAGTTAAATAAAACCTTTTGGTTGATTCTGCATGAACAGTTGACTAATGAAAATTTCATACTAAAAAAGTTCCAAAGGGAAATTTCTACCATAGCCCTCAGCCCAGAGACAGGTGACTAAGCTGGTCCGCCGCAGCCCCCATGCTCGCTGTCTCACTTCCAAGCACCCCCTTCCCCAAGCCCCCAAACCTCCTTCACTCACTGTCTTGCACCATCATGATCTGCTCTCAGAGCTTTGATGAACTCCTCCATGCTAAGGGGCTGAAGATCCTTTGAGGAGCTGCCCACTCTGTCTTTGAGTGCAGACACCATTCTATGATCTGACTTCAACACTGCTGGTGTGGGCTGTGAAAACTTAAAACTTGGTTGATGGTGATGTTACCTTGTTTTTGGAGACAGGGTCTCACTGTGTCGCCTACGCTGGAGTGCAGTGGCGTCAACACAGCTCACCTCAGCCTCGACCTCTTGGGTGCAGGCCATCCTCCCATCCTGGCCTCTCGAGTAGCTGGGACTACAGGTGTGCTCCATCATGCCCGACTAAATTTTGAATTTTTTTTTTTTTTTTGTAGAGAAGGGAGTTTGTCCTATTGCCCAGGCTGGTCTCGAACCCCTGGGCACAAGTGTGATGTTGCTTTTCAGTAAGGATCCAAAAGGGCTGAGTCCTGACCTACAGAACAGACCGTGAAAGAATCAACAGTCATTTTCCCTAATGGCAGCTGCAGGCAGAGTGTGTGTGGCGGAGGGGCGGGGGCTCACAGAGGATGTTGTGTGGTCAGCAGGTGGGTGATGACCGGGCCGCCTCCTCTCCCGCTGGGTGCTCAGCATCCTGACTCTCCTCTTTGCTCCTGGCTCTTCCAGCCCAGTCCTTCATTTGCCAAAACAGCCTGGAGGACAGAAAAAGTGCCTCTTCTCTGCCCGAGCCCCCTCCCACCTACACACGCCCTGGGGGAGCAGCTCTCCCCTCTTCGGGCATGGGAGATGATGGAGCCGGTGGGAATCCCATTATTCCCCCGGCAGTGGTCCCTGTCCCTCCTGAAAGCGGTCAGGGGTCACCCTCACTGCCAGACTCTGCACTGTCCCAAGCCTCCTCCTCTCCAGACCTCCCTCTCACCTCTCCCCGCTCTTCTTGTCCTGGTAGGGTCCAGAAAAGGCTGAAAGCTACGCATAGCCCCACGCTGCCCCACAGGCTGCGGATGACCTCGCAGTCGGAGGCTGGTCCTGTGGCCGGCCCTGCCCGGCTTCTGGGCCTCGGGAGGCCTTCTAAGACAGAGCCGCAGCGACACCGTGTGGTGGAAGTCCGTCGGCACAGCCAGACGCGGCGGCTCAGAGCGGACCCACAGACTTCCTTATAATAGCTCACTGTCTAGACCGGTGCTAGCAACACGGGAGTGGCAAACACACCCTCTTGCCCTTCTCAATGTTTGGGCCTTGCCTGTGACGGTAGGAAAAGAAAATGGCCTTGCTGTGCTACAACCGGAGCTGCAGTCAGCGCTTCGAGCCTGAGACCAACTCGGATGATGCTTGCACACACCACCCAGGTGTTCCAGGTTTCACGATGCATTGACGGGCTGGTCTTGCTGTAAGAGAAGAACAACTGATTTTTCTGATTTCTTAAGCATTGTAGGCTGTACAAAAGGTAGACATAATAGTGAGAAGCCACTAGAACCAGTCAAACCTGAAGTTAAGACTACTGAGAATAACTATTTGAATTGAAACCCAGATTTCAGGAAGACATCATTCAAGCCCCAGAGTCAGTAGAAGCAATAAAAAGGCAAGCCCAGATGAACCAATAACGAATTTGGAATTAAAACTATCTGCCTCCCCCAAACAAGCACCTGTTAAACTCATCGTGGAATGAAGAAGATAAGAAAGAAGACAATTGGGCCGGGCGCGGCGGCTTACACCTGTAATCCCACCACTTTGGGAGGCCAAGGTGGGCAGATCACGAGGTCAGGAGTTTGAGACCAGCATGGCCAACATGGTGAAACCCTGTCTCTACTAAAGATACAAAAAATTAACCAGGTGTGGTGGCACACGACTGTAATCCTAATTACTCGGGAGGCTTAGGCAGGAGAATCTCTCAAACCCAGGAGGCCCAGGCTGCAGTGAGCCGAGATGGCACCATTGCACTCCAGCCTGGGAGACAGGACGAAACTCCTTCTCAAAAAAAAAAAAAAAAATGAAGAAGAAAAAAGACAATGATGAAATTAAAATTAAATTCTTACATTACTCATGTAAGAATGGAGGGTGTTCAAAGACATATCAGGGTCCAGAGAGTCTAGAAGAAGTCCTGTGTATATCATTCTGGAATACCTATTTTCCATGAAGGAATGAAATACTGGAGCTGTTGTTGAAGACAAACTTCTGATTTTAATACATTCTTAGCCCGAGAGGGCTGTCAACAGGGAAACACATGTGGACTGAAAAGGATGCTGGTGAAAAGTTGTTCCATGTAGACCTGACTGGCATCAGACTGGAAGTGAAGTTACCATTTCAGCATGTGCTTAAAATTCACTTTCAGAGCTTAGTCAAGTAGAAGCAAATAGCACGTTGTTAAATGTGCACAACTGTATTTGAAGGAGAGAAAGAATTTGATGAAAATGTAAAATTATGGGGTGTGACTGATGTAAAGCAAAGTTATGTCACTATGACTGCAACGAAGATTGAGAACACTGAGAAAAGCTGAACCCATGCAGTGGACAAGCCTCGAACTGCCTGCAGCCAAAGAGCAGAAAAACAAAGACCCAGCAGATGGAGCGTGAGATGGGAAGAAGGCTATTACGAATTTCAGAATTCTTCAGAGTGTGTGAAGTGGCGGCTAGCTGCTGTTGTCTTTTGTTTTGGTGTTGTGTTGCTGGATCTGGTATTTCAGGGTTGACATTAGGATCTTAAAAGCCAAAGGCAGTTTGTCTTTGTGTCTCTCATCTTTCTTTTGTGTTTTGTAAGACTATTTCTCCTTACTGATGGGAACCATAGTTGTGTCCTGTACTTGAAGAGGCTAGAGAATAGCCCATAACCATCAGTGCAGTATTTCTTCGTATTTCTCTGTTAAGCAGAGAAATATTAAGGAACATGATTTTTATGTCTTTCTATTATTCCATAATTAATAAAGCAAGATGAAATATCAGTTTTTAATCAGTTTTTTCTTGGATATGTGTTCTTACAATACTTGAAAATATTTAAGGAAGAGATGAAGCTCTGTGGTTTTTTCTATGTGGGATGATTACTTTTTTAAGGAGGATTAATTCTGAGGTCGTGTAGTAGGTAAAAGGGAATATATGAATTATTTAACAAATTAGAATTTGTTTATAACTAATTGAATTTTTAAATTATGTCAAAACTTACATTACTTGCCAAGCAGTATGATGTAAGAGTATAGGAAACATAAGTAAGAATACAGAGGTATCAATTTGGCTAAAATTCATCATTTTATAAAACTAAGCAATAATCTTACATATCTCTTTCCTGAATATTTAAATGTGTTTGTATGGTGTTATGACTAAATTGTTACTGATTTAGAGACTAAATCCTCTTAAAACCTTTAATTAGTTGCATATAAAAGGAAATTATGTATATACGTCTTGCCTCCCTGATGGAAAACTATCTAAAATTGTAGACTTAAAAGGTTTGTGGAAATACATTAGGATATCAGAAAACTAAATATATGGATTTGCTTTATGACTATCTATGACATGTTAAATAAAATAGCCTAATTCTTTTAAAAAAATAGTTTACTGTCTAGTAGCTGGGGTCTTCCCTAGATCCCAGGAGAGTCCCATCCCCCTAGACTGAGGGACATCTGTCGAGATAAGGTCCCAGCCATATTCCTGCCCCACCCCCCAACCCGCCGCCCTGCACAGCAAAACACCTAGAAGGGACCGGATTCTGGGTCAGGTGGACTTTGTCGCTCCCACCTCCTCCGTTTGGCAGATGTGTGAGCTTGGGCAATTACAGAACCATATCAAGCCTCAATGTCTTGTCTCTAAAATCGGAGTCATAAAAGGAATAAATTAGGTCATAAAAAATGTAGAGCAGCAGAAAGCAGCAGGTGTCCAATAAACAATAGTTTCCTTCCCCTTCTGTCTGGGTTTAGAGACTGAGAAACCTAGATTGGCTCAAAGGCAAGGCCAAGAAGACAGTCAAAAACCAAGGCCTACGATGAGAAAATTTCCCCCTCAGCTCCTGCAAGAAACCATTCTTCATTACTTCATCAGCTACTTTTTGCCTCTCTGAATACCTTCCATTTGGGCAACAAACCAACCTGGTTTGCCAGGCACTAAGGAATGTTCTGGAAGATGAGGCCTTCAGGGCTCAAACTGGGCAAAGTGGTCACCCAGTCCTGTGTTGCCTCACAGTCTAGCTTCATAAGTAGAGTTGATAGAATCTCTGGGGCTTCGGGCTGGGCACAGTGGCTCACGCCTACAATCCCAGTACTTTGGGAGGCCAAGGTGGGAGGTCAGGCTGAGGTTGGGAGTTCGAGAGCAGCCTGACCAACATGGAGAAACCCAATCTTTACTAAAAATACAAAAATTAGCCAGGCATGGTGGCGCACACCTGTAATCCCAACTATTCAGGAGGCTGAGACAGGAGAATCACTTGAACCTGGGAGGCAGAGGTTGCATGAAGCTGAGATGGTGCCACTGTACTCCAGCCTGGGTGACAGAGCGAGACTCCGTCAAAAAAAAAAAAGAAGAATCATCTCTGGGGCTGTACTCCAGGAACGTGCTTTGTAACAAACTCCGCAGATGATTCTTACGAACATCAATGTCTTCGAGGCACGGCTCCAACACTCTCAGGCTGTGGTTTCTCGTTAGCATCTAGTGCAGGTGTTACCCTTCAACTAGTCATTAAGCCACCTGAGGCAGGGCATGGCACGTGCTCAGGGATGAGACTTGGGAAAGACTGCAAAGAACTCTCTAAATACCAGGCTTTGGCTGATTCTGCAAAGCACACCAGAAGCACCTGGACACACGCCCTCTTCTCAGCTTTAGAGTTTGTGCCCACGTGCTGCTTCTCCACTTTCTGCCATTCTTTCATTACATACTTGTTGAGTACCTACTAGCTTGGCACAGTAGGAACTGATATCCTGGTGATGTAAGATAAGCAATTAACACTTGTACAAGCATCATAAATTTAGATCATAGTAAATAAAAACAGAGAAGCAGAGCGATTTGATGGGGAGAAACTATGTTCAAAGGCATCTCTGAGAAGGTGGTATTTGACTGAGCCCTGATGGTTGAGCAGACAGCCGTCCTAAGATGTGGGGGAAGCTATTCTTGGGGAGGAATGGCCATTGCAGAAGCCCCAAGGCAGAAACAAGAACCAGGAAGGCAAGAGCAGCTGGAGCACAGCGAGCTGGGACAGAGTGACGGGAGCTGAGGCTGCCGAGGTGGGCAGCGGCCAGTGCAGACACGTGGAACCTTCTGGACCCCGCAGGCCTTCGCATTTCTTCTGCATGCCGCAGCAAGCTATTGATGGCATTAAGCAAGGAAATAACAGAGTCTGACTTGTGTCATTAAAGGCCAATTTGGGCTTCTGCATGGAGAAAGGATTTGAAGAGGGATGAGAAGTGGAAGTTGGAAGCCAGTTAAGAGGCTCCTGCAATCATCTAAGCGGGACATAACAGAAACTGCAGACCAGGAGAAGGGCAAGATTGCAGGAAACAGATTGTAGGAAGATACAGGACTTGCTGATGGATGAGATGTAAGAGGGGTTAGAAGGGTGCAACCAGAGCTGTCTCCCAAATTTTTCAGTTAGAATCAGGTAAATGAATGAAAGGGTCACTTTTGTGGAATAGGAAGGACTAGGGGAAGAGCAGGTTTGGGAGAGAAAAAAGGCACAAGTTGTGTTTTGAGTATGTTAACTGTGAGCTGCCTGTGAGTCCTCCAAGGGGAGATGGCAAGTGTGCTGATGGAGGGGCAGGCTCTGCACAGAAGCACAGGGAAGGACACCTGACTTTATCCCCAGGCCAGTTTAACAGATTGAAAGATTACAATAATTTTTGGTTTAGGTAGAAAGGATGCTGCCTATTCCTTCTAAACAAAATTCTCATTAAGAAATTTGAAAATTGCCACAAAAAAATAAAAAGCAAAAAAACTAAATCACATCACCAGAGAAAATCACTTCACTAGAAAAAGATATGAATGAAAGAAAGAAAGAGAAGACCACAAAACAACAAGAAAACAAATAATAGAATGGCGGAGGTCAGTCCTTACTTATCAATAATAACGCTGAATGTAAATTAACTAAACACTCCAATCAAAAGACACAGACTGGTTGAATGGGGGAAAAAAATACTTATCTGTTACCTACAAAAAACACACTTCACCTGTAAAGATACACAGACTGAAAATAAAGGGATGGGAAAAGATATTTCATGCCAATGGAAACCAAAAAAGAGCAGGAGTCGGTATACTCATATCAGACAAAATAGATTTCAAGACAAAAACTGTAAAAAGAGGCAAAGAAGGTCATTATATAATGATAAAGGGGTCAATTCAGCAAAGGGATATAACAATTTTAAATATGTATGTACCCAACACTGGGACATCCAGATATATAAAGGAAATATTATTAGAGCTAAAGAGAGAGATAGGCCCCAATACAATAACAGCTGGAGACTTCAACAGCCAACTTTCAGCATTAAACAGATCTTCCAGACAAAAACTCAACAAAGAGACATCAAACTTTAACTGCATTATACACCTAATGGCTCTAATAGATATTTACAGAACATTTCATCCAAGAGCTGCAGAATACACATTATTTTCCTCGGCACATGGATCATTCTCAAGGATAGACTATATGCTAAGTCACAAAACAAGTCTTAAAACATTCAAAAAATTGAAGTAACATCAAGTACCTTCTCTAACCACAATGGAATCAAACTAGAAATTAATAACAAGAGGAATTTTGGAAACTATACAAATACATGGAAATTAAACAATATGCTCCCTGAATGACCAGTGGGTCAATGAAGAAATTAAGAAGAAAATGAAAATTTTCTTGAAATAAATGATAATGGAAACACAGCATATCAAAACCTATGGGATGGTCTAGGGAGAAAATTCTTGAATGAAACAAACAAAAAAAAACCTATGGGATACAGCAAAAGTAGTACTAACAGGGAAGGTTTATAGCTGTATGTGCCTACATCAAAAAAGAGGAAAAAATTCAAATAAGTAATCTAACAATGCATCTTAAAGAACTAGGAAAGTAAGAGTAAACAAATCAAAAAATTAATATGTAGAAAGAAATATAAAGATCGGAGCAGAAATAAATTAAATTGAAATTTTAAAAATACAAAAGAGCGATGTAACAGAAAGTTTGTTTTTTGAAAAGTTAAACAAAATCGACAAAACTTTAGCCAGACTAAGTAAGAAAAAAAGAGAGAAGATCCAAATAAATAAAATCAGAAATTAAAAAGAGACATTACAACTGATACCAGAAAAATTCAAAGGGTCATTTAGTGGCTACTATAAGCAACTATATGCCAATAAATTGGAAAATCTAGAAGAAATGAACAAATTTCTAGTTACATACAACCTACCAAGATTGAACCAGGAAGAAATCTAAAACCTGAACAGATCAATATCAACTAATGAGATTGAAGCCATAATAAAAAGTCTCCCAGTTAAGAAAAGCACAGGACTTGATGACTTCTCTGCTGAATTCTAACAAACATTTAAAAGACTAATACCAACCCTACTCAAACTATTCCAAAAAACAGAGGAGGTGGGAATACTTCCAAACTCATTCTATGAGGCAAGTATTACCCTGATACTAAACCCAAAGACACATCAAAAAGAGAAAACCACAGGTCAGTATCTCTGATCAACATTGATGCAAAAATCCTCAACAAAATACTAGCAAACCGAATTCAACAATACATTAGAAGGATAATTAATCACAACCAGTGGGATTTATCACTGAGAAGCAAGGATGATTCAACATACAGAAATCAATCCATGGGATACATCATATCAGCAGAAGGAAAGATAAAAACCACATGATTATTTAAACTGATGCCGAAAAAGCATTTAATAAAATTCAACATCCCTTCATAATAAAAACCCTCAAAAAACCGGGAATAGAAGGAACACACCTCAACATAATAAAAGCCATATATGATAGACACACGGCTAGTATCTTACTGAATGGGGGAAAACTGAAACTCTCTTCTCCAAGATCTGGAACACGGCAAGGATGCCCACTGTCACCACTATCATTCAGAACAGTACTGGAAGTCCTAGCTAGAGCAATCAGGCAAGAGAAATAAATAAAGGGCATCCAAACTGGAAAGAAAGAAGTCAAATTATCCTTGTTTGCAGATGATATGATCTTATATTTAGAAAAACCTAAAGACTCCATAAGAAGACTATTAGAACTAATTAAAAAAATTCAGTAAAATTGCAGAATACAAAATCAACATACAAAATTCATTAGCATTTCTGTATGCCAACCGTGAACAATGTGGAAAAAGAAATTTTTAAAGTAATCCCATTTATAATAGCCACACATAAAATTAAATACCTAGGAATTAACCAAAGGAGTGAGTGATCTCTATAATGAAAACTATAAAACACTAATGAAAGAAATTGAAGAGGACACCAAAGAACAGAAAAATATTCCACATTCATGGATTGGAAGGATCAATATTGTTAAATGTCCATACAACCCAAAGCAACCTCCCAGCCAATGCAAGACATTCTTCTCCAATATCCCACCTTCTGCTCCACCAGTTTTTTCCTGGTAGAGATGGGGTCTCACTATATTGCCCAGGCTGGTCTGGAGCTCCTGGGCTCAAACAATTCTCCAGCTTCAGCCTCCCAAAGTGCTAGGGCCACAGGCCTGAGCCTCAATCACTGGGTCTCAGTCACTTTTAAATCTGGGAAATGGCACTCCTTCACCAGTCAACCCATCCCTTTTCTCAACAGCGCTAACCACTTTAAAAATAAGTCTGCCTCCTTGAAGTCATCACCCATGGGCTCTAGTTCTAAGCTCATGTTCTTTTCTCCAGGGTAAGCCTGTCTGTGACTATTTCTTCTTTCACAAATATTTGAAAGCAGCTCAGAACTCTCTCCTCAGTCTTCTCTTCTCCAGGATCCACATTCCTTGGAGTTTCAACCGCAGTCACCATGGATGACCTATTATTAGAAGAAATGGAGGGGCATCTAGTCCCCTACATCACTCAGGTCAGAAGTCGTCATGCCAAAGACTTTGTGGGGATAGGCCGAGAACCAAAATAAGGAAGCAAAGCTCCTCACCCCACCAGGCTTTCCCAGAGCTCAGACTCTACCCCCAGCTGCCTAATGGTACTCCCAGCGGGGCACTCAACCAGCAGGGAGAATGCAGGCAATTAAAGGTAATTCGGTTTTACAGTTCAAGTTAAAAAGAAGAAAATAGGTAAGATAAAAGTAAATGTAGAGAAAAAAAAAGAAGGTTAAAAGGAAATAAGTGAAAAGTCTAAGGACAGAGGGCTAGGCAGAATGAAACTTTCAAAGGGAAAGAATATACTCATTAACAAAAGAGTTTCATCAACACTGTAGGAAAGATAAAACTAAATCTCAAAGAAAAAAAATTGTAAAAAGAGGTTTTTGTTTTTGTTTTGAGGCGGAGTCTCACTCTGTCACCCAGGCTGAATGCAGTGGTGCGATCGCAGCTCACTGCAATCTCCACCTCCCAGGTTTAAGAGATTCTCCCGCCTCAGGCTCCTGAGTAGCTGGGACTACAAGCACATGCACCACCACACCCGGCTAATTTTTGTATTTTTAGTAGAGACAGCGTTTCGTCATGTTGGCCAGGCTGGTCTCAAACTCCTGACTTCAAGTGATCTGCCTGCCTCGGCCTCCCAGAGTGCCGGGATTATGAATGTGAGCCACCATGCCCATGTACAAAATTTCTTTTCAAAACTTAAGAATAAGAAACATTCAGACAATAAAATAATAGTTAAAATAAAAAAGATGATTCTCAAAAAAGACCTTAAACATTATAAAACTAAAGATAAAATAGAAGAGGTGAAGCTAAAGGCTGGAGGATAAAGTCCGAAGGCCAGAAGCACCAGGTAGGGCTGAGTCAGGAGTCTCGTTGGCTTTTTCCAAGCTTGACCTTTTCCTCGGGGCACTCCTGAAAGCTGAGATCTTCCGCCAGCCGCACCTTGTGTTCAAGACTCTAGAGTCCCACTTCCTAGGTGTCTATCAGGAAAGGCATTCAGCGGTGTCTCCCCTGGAATCAGATGGCAGATATTTGCATGACTGATGTAACATCAGCTAGTCCCCCAGCCCTTCAGTCATCACTCTTAGGATGTGAATTCCAGAGCCCTCACGCTCATGGATCATCGCATCAGAAACCATCTTTATGATTTGTTTTGTTTTGTTTCAGACAGGGTCTCACTCTGTCTCCCAGGCTGGAGTGCAGTGTTGCAATCACGGCTCACTGCAACCTCCACCTCCTGAGCTCAAGCAATCCTCCCACC
Source organism: Cheracebus regulus (assembly GCA_963574635.1). Taxonomy (NCBI): domain Eukaryota; kingdom Metazoa; phylum Chordata; class Mammalia; order Primates; family Pitheciidae; genus Cheracebus; species Cheracebus regulus. The sequence goes on from CAUYQU010104883.1 coordinate 13,725, forward strand.
TTAGTCTCCCCAAAGTGCTGGGATTACAGGTGTGAGCCACCACACCTGGCAAAAACCATCTTTAAAGGTGATATCACACACCTGGAAAATTATGCAGACATCTATAGAGACAGATGATCTAAATCTAGATAAAAATAGAGATACAGATACAGATACAAACAGATACAGATCCCTTGCACCAGCAATCCTACTTCTATCCCAAAGATATGCTAGCAAAATTGCTGAACTATGTGTGAACAACGTTCTTGATTGCAGCACTGTCTACAAAACCGGGAGGCTGGAAACAATCCAGATGTTCATCAGGAGAGGACCGCTTGGATAAATGGTGATGCAGCCAAATACAGTACTGTGCAACTGTGATCAAGTGAGGAAGACTTTCAGCTGCAACTTTCAAATGATCTTTAGAACTACACTGTTAGTGAAGTCAATAGGGAGCAACACAGCTTTTTAATAAGAAAAAAAGGAAGTGGAAAGTAAGTATGTGTCTATTTGCTATATTTTAAAAAAATAATCCCAGAAAGTAATTTTAAAATAATTACCAGTACAGAGGAGGTAACAGATTCTGCAGGCAAGGATACAGGCGAGACCTCTTGTTTTATAGTTTTGACTTTGGAAGCATGTAAATATTTTAAATAAATAAACCAAAAAAGAAAAAAACAATCCCTAAGTATGTAAAACGAACTGACTCAAATGACACTCACTGTCTACCAAGTTGCCATTCACAGAAAAATTAGACTTCAAAACACAGTATCCTGAATACTGTAATTTGACTACATCTAAAGACAAAAATTATCACAAAGAAATCTTAAATTACATCTCATAATCCTATTGTTAGAAATAATATCGGTATTATTATTTTGAAACTATTGTGTGTATGTGTGTGTGTGTGTGTGTGTGTGTGTGTGTGTGTGTGTGTACAGCAGAATAAAGAAAATAGGTAGCTAAGTCATTATGTAAAAGTTGTAAAGAACTAATATGTTCTGGGCAAGAGAAAAGAGACCCATATATATAATTAAAGGGTATGAATTTTGAACTCTTAAATTTCAATTGGAAATATCATCATAAACTTGGGCTTTATTTTCCTCTTTTTAAGAAGTGTTCATTTTACATTTCTGTCCACTGAAAAAGCCTTAAAAAATATGCAGTACGGCAAACTTTGTCTCTACTAAAAATACAAAAATTAACTGGGTATAATGGTGCACACCTGTAGTCCCAGCTACTCCAGAGGCTGAGGCAGGAGAATCGCTTGAACCCAGGAGGCGGAGGTTGCAGTAAGCCAAGATCACACCATTGCACGCCAGCCTGGGTGACAGAGTGAGGCTCTGTCTCAAAGGAAAAAAAAAATTATTAGGGAATCAACTCATTATTATAAAGAAAAGCGAAAGAATCAAGCAATTATCCTGTCTTAGGTGAATTGTGCTTCCATAGTCATAAATACAGAAGGAATAATAGAATTAGAAAAGCACCACTGGGGAATCCTCGATAAAAATAAAAGGTTCAGATCAAGATAATCAATGGCTGCTAAAACATTAGGTTAGAAGATGGTGAAGGATTTTATAATGAATGGATTCAGCTGACCATGCTGAAATCATCAATCAAAAGTAATATTTCTCAATGTGGGACAGCCAGACATTATGTACTTTCTGTTGTGATGCAGGAGCACACAATACCACCTAAAATGTATTTTGGGGGGAAAATAATCTGAATATTATAAAGCTTCTAGATCTAATTGCCATGAGGGATTGAAGATCTTGGGCATGCAATTAGCCAAATTCTGTGGGAAATTCTAAAGGTCAACAAAGAAATGTCATAAAGCGGGGTGGAAAGAGAGGGGATTAGAATAGATTAAAAGAGACTTAAAAGATACAGCAATCAAATGGCAAGTATGGCCCATGTTTGGCTCTTGATTCAAACAAACCAACTGTAAAAATACTTTTCAGCAACAAGGATAGAAATTTGAATGCAGATGAGGTATGAGATAAGCTAAATAATTATGATTACTCTTGTTGGGTGTGATGATGATACTGTGGTTATGCTTTTTTTAAGTGATTACCTATTGGGTACGTAAGTGAAGTGTTGACAGGTTAAATTAAACCATATCTGGGATTGCCTTTAAAATATTCCAGGGGTAAGGGGTGAATGTTGTGCAAAGGATATGGATGAAACCATGTTGACAATTCTTTAAAATGGAAGCATGGGGGTTAACTGTACTGTTCTCTCTACTTTTGTGTATGTTTGAAATTTTCCACAATAAAGAATTGGACTTTGGTTTTGTTTTGTTGAATTTTAAATGAACTTGTTTCTGTAAATCACACCCTCTGGCTGTGTTCTGACCTACTAAGAGTTCAACAGGATTCCTTCCCTTTACCCGTATGGAAGCCACACACTCAATATCTGTAGGGTACAAATGACTGAAATGAGTCTGGAATAAAGAAAACAGCAAAGCAAGCCAGTGTCGTGGCAGCTGGCCCTGTGTTGGAGATTAATGGAGAGTGACAAGGACTGTGGCAAACCGAAAGCCACATACACATCTAAGATGGGCAGCCAGCCGGTCTTGCCAGGTAGGAATAAAGGTCCCAGACGGCTGGGCTTCTGACCTTTTTTTTTTTTTTTTTTTTTTTTTGAGACAAGTTCTCATTCTGTCTCAGGTCGGAGTACAGTGGTGTGAGCTCAGCTCACTGCAACCTCCACCTCCAGGCTTCAAGCGATTCTCCTGCCCCAGCCCCCCAAGTAGCTGGGACTACAGGCATGCAACACCACGCCCGGCTAATTTTTACATTTTCAGTAGAGATGGGGTTTCGCCATGTTGGCCAGGTTGGTCTTGAACTCCTGACCTCAGGTGATCTGCCCACCTCGGCCTCTCAAAGTGCTGGAATTACAGGCATGAGCCACCATGCCCAGCCCTGACTTTTCATTAGAAACTGAAAATCTCCGCATTTCTGTGAAATCTCCCAATATGTAGGCAAATGATATTTTTAATGTCAACACTTTGCAAATCAGTGCTGGAAGGCCAAACAAAATCTGTCTGCAGGCTAGATTTGTTCCACAGATGGCTGTTTTGTGATCCCTGACACCACACCATGTAATGCGTTATATAATCATGCATTAATAATCAGTTGACATTCTTAGCAGTTGGGTCACACTGCTGGCACAACTGAGGTTGCACACATCTGAAATCCCCAGATCTTTCACATGCAAACAGCTGTCAGGCCAGGCATCCTCACACATGGCACTTTGAACTGAATGTAGACTTACAATTATCTCTATGAAAATTGCATCTTGTCATTTGTCAAAAACACTTGTCTCTGGACTAGCTCCACTCTTCCTCCAAATTCGAATCTGCACTCCTTTCAGGCTGTGTCAGCCCCAGCTCTGATGAGCCTGTCTTCATCCAAGCATTCTACAAAGCTAAGGTCAGCCTGGGTTCCATCAGGTTTCTCTCCTGCTGGGGCCTGGGGCTGTTCAGCTGTCATTTCAACCTTCCTTTCCAGTTTGGTCACCTTGTACTTACCCACTTCCTCCTTGAAGCCACTACCCAGTGTAGTCAGGCCTAAGCCAGTGGTCTGATGCTAATAAAAATGTCATAATACTTTGTGGTTTTTAAAGCATTCTCTCCTATTCTGACTTGAGTTTTTTTTTTTTTTTTTACTGAGACAGGGTCCCTCAGGCTGGAGTGCAGTGGTGCAATCTCAGCTCACTGCAGCCTCAGCCTCTTGGGCTCAGGTGATCCTCCCACCTCAGCCTCCCGAGAAGCTGAAACTACAGGTGTGCCTCACCACATTGGGTTAATTTTTGTATTTTTTGTAGAGACAGGGTTTCACTATGTTGCCCAGGCTGGTCTGGAACTTCTGGGCTCAGGTGATCCTTCTGCCTCAAACTCCCAAAGTGTTGGAATTACACATGCACCACCATGTCCTGCCCGACTTGATTTTTATCACCCGCCACAACCTTAAAAAAGTCTATCAACATCACTTTAAGGCATTGGACCACAAATAGGCTCACGGTATGTTTGTTTGTTTATGGCCTGATCAATAATTCCTTAGCTGAAGATTTCTAAATTAAATAAGGAAAGAACAACCAGTTTAGCTTCCTTCCTACCCTACCACCTTACCAGAAAAATGGTTTCCAAAGCCACTGCCATTTCAGCAGTAACGAGTAGGGACAGAAACAATACTGAAGAATGTTCTAACCATAAGAGTTCTCGGAAAATGGAATAGGTCGCCTTGAGAGGAACTGAAATTCTGATGTTAGCAGTTTTCAAATAGGAGCTGGGGGTTTGTGGAAGGGCTTTCTCTGTGGATAGGAGGTTGGCAGAATGATCTCTCATTCATTTATTGTTGTCTTTTTGGGATCTTGCTTTGAGCTGAGCTCTGAGAAGTACCTAACAAACTCCTGGTGGTCAGTGAGTTACCTGTGAAGGTTAGAAACCTGCACTTACCACCAGACACGGTGGCTCATGCCTGTAATCCCAGCACTTTGGCAGGCTGAGGCAGGCAGACCACAAGGTCAAGAGATCGAGATCATTCTGGCTAACACGGTGAAACCCCCTCTCTACTAAAAATACAAAAAATTAGCTGGGCATTAGCTGGGCATGGTGGCACACACCTGCAATCCCGGCTACTCAGGAGGCTGAGGCAGGAGAATCGCTTAAACCCGGCAGGCGGAGGTTGCAGCGAGCTGAGATCATGCCACTGCACTCCAGCCTAGGCTACAGAGCTAGACTCTGTCTCAAGAAAAAGAAAAAAAAAAAAAGAAACCTGCATTTACCTAGTCTGATCACTTTTCTGCTTTGCATGTTTTAAAATTAATCCTCTCTTACAAAGCAGTTTTTGGCAAATTTCCTTTTGAAAATTCCAACCCTTTCTCCAATATTCAAAAAATAGAAGGAATCATACAGTGGATTATTATTCAATTATAAAAAGAAATGAAGCAGTGATATATGGTACAATATGGATGAATCTTGAAAACATCGTAAGTGAAAAAGTCAATTACAAAAGACCACAAGCTGTATGATTCCATTCGTAGGAAAGTCCAGACTAGGGAAATCTATAGAGACAAAAAGTGGATTTGTGGTTGCATAGGGCTGGTGGGGAAGGAGGATGGGAAGATGGGAGGGTGAGAACTAGTCTTGAGGTAATGAAAATGTTTGAAAATTGACTGTGGTGATGATTATACTTACCTGTGAATATACTAAAATCCATTTAACTGTACACTCTAAAATGGGTGAGTTTTATGGTATAGGAATTATATCCCATTAAAGTTTTTTTCTTTTGTAAGAAAGTATTTTTGTTGTTGTTGTTGTTGTTGTTGTTTTAGACAGAGTCTCGTTTTGTCACCCAGGCTAGAGGGCAGTGCCCCCATCTCAGCTCACTGCAACCTCCGCCTCCCAGGTTCAAGCGATTCTCCTGCCTCAGCCTCCCAAGTTGCTGGGATTACACCACCATGCCCGCCTAATTTTTTTGTAATTTTAGTAGGGACGGGGTTTCACCATTTTGGCCAGGCTGTTCTCGAACTCCTGACCTCGTGATTCCCCTGCCTTGGCCGCAATTTTTGTTTGTTTGAGACAGGTCTGGCCCAGACTGGGGTGCTGCGTTGCCATCTCAGCTCACTACAACCTCCGCCTCTCAAGTTCAGGAGATACTCCCCCCTCAGCCTCCTGAGGAGCTGAGGGTTTCGCCCTGTTGGCCAGGCTGATCTTAAACTCCTGGGTGATGAAAATCCGCCCACCTCGGCCTCCCAAAGAGCTGGGATTACAGGCGTGAGCCACCGCACCTATTTTTTTTTTTTTTAATTATTATTCTTTTTTAATGGCTAGAGATTTCATTTGTTTTCGAGCCTGGACTGTATTTCTACAGGGGACCCACCCCCTGCCGCTGAGGGTGTCTGTGAGCCGGAGGCGACCTCCCTGGGGTTGGCGAGGAACCCGGCGCCGGGCGAGGGGAAGTGGGCGGCCCTTCCCACAAGCCAGTTGGTACAGGGCTCCCGTTCTGCATCTGGGTCTGGGTGGGTGACAGCAACCGAAGCCTGGACTAGCGGAGGAGACAGACGAGAGCTCCGCCCTCCATCCACTTCTCTGAACGTTCTAGGTCTTGCTTTTCACCCCTCGCGGGGTAGTATTTCCACCCACAATCTAGCAACGATCCAGTCCATGAAAACAGCTGAAAATCTCCCCTTTGAAAGAACACGTCCAGGAGGCTTCTCACCCCTTAACTAAGCCTGTACCCGCTTTGTCCACCCCCCCGGGATGTGGGGCAGGGCGCATCCGCCCACCACTTGGCTTGATTTCCCGCCCCCGGGAGGACTTCTGAGCCAGGATTTGTCGCGTGCTTCAATGAGAAGGGGCGCAGGATGGAGAGGGGAACGCTCCGAGCACATTCCCCAAACTGCAAATCTGCCCAGGGACGGAAGGGTGCTTGGGTTGAGAAGGGCCCGCAGTCTAGCGGTCTCTGCAGACAGAAGCGAGGGGGGAGAACTCATCACGAGTTACAAGGGCGGAAAACAGCCGCCCCAGATCTCCCCACAGCTCCCCTGGCGCCCCGCGCTGGGCCTCGAGCCCCAACGCTTGGGAGTGGTCGGCGGTGCTTGGGCCCCGCCCGGGGCCGAGGCAGCGCCCTGGGCCTCATCTCGGCACAGGGAGCTCGGGCTCGCCGTGTAGATTGGAGTGACCAGAATATTCGATCCCCACGGCCAGCTAGGGACCCTGCCACAATGCAGCGCCTCGCCACCTCCATCCGCCATCCTATGGTCCGGGACTGGGTGCAGTTACAGGACTCGCCTAAGCAGAGCACTAGGAGAGCGCAGTGGGTGGATGTCCGGCTTGGAGGGGCTGGATGCCTCGCGGTGGCAACAAGTAGCTCGGAAAAGGGGCCAGAGTCCACTGCGAGCCGCTTCCTGCTTGCTGCCAAGGGGGACGTGCGGCAGAGCAGTTAGAGACGAAAACTGAGAAGACTAAAGAGAGACTAACTCCTTCCTTCAGGCAAGGAGAAAAAGGGATAGTAGACATCCAAAAGGGTCGTGCTCCAGGTGAGGCTCGAACTCACAACCTCGGCATTGCTCTGCATGTACTGCTGTATAAGTACCGCGCGCTAACCGATTGCGCCACTGGAGCTCCGCTGAGCCGGCCTCGCGATGGCTCTATAAGGGCACACTGGCGCCCGCGGCGGCCCGCGGCGGAGCATGCGCGTTCGCGGCGCGAGCCCAGGCCCGAGCCTTCTGCGACTTCGCGCCGGGTTGTCGGCCATGGCTCGGCTGTACCTCGGCGGAGCGAGCCTGGGAAGCCTGCGAGTGTCGCCCTCCGGGATGGAGGGGCCGCCTAGCATGGCCGTAACGGGAGGGCCACGGGGGCCTTGCAAAGAGCGCAGCGCGCAGCCCCGGGCCTCGCCGTAGGAGGAGCGGCCCCGGCGCCTGCGGCCGGAACCCCCTCTATGGGCTTCGCGTACCGGAACCGGCCGGCGAGGGGCAGGGCCCAGGCCCGGGGAGCGGCAGGCGGGCCTCGCCGCGGTGGTGACGCGGGCCGGGGGTGGGGCTGAGGCTGAGCCGGGCAGCCTCGCTCCTGGGCCCCGGGGAGGCCCGACCCGACTCCCCGCGGGGCCCTCGGAAGGAGCGCGTCCACAGACTCCCAGTGGCGGCTGTCAGGGGGTGCCCGGGCCGGGCGGGGCCGGGGGAGGCATTAGGCTGTGGCTTGGCGCCTGCTCCGGCTCGCTAGGTTCCCGCGGCGCTCGGGCCCCCCGGGCAGGAGGCTGGACCCCGAAACCCGGCCAGGCCACCCCACGCGGAGGACGCGGAGATAGCCCGGGCTTTGGAGAAGTTGCAGTCCAAACCCTGCGTGTTTTCTTTGGCCACAAAATGTTTGATGTTAAAACTAATTTTCTGTATTTTAAATCAGGAGCTCGCATACAATTATCTAGAATACATTTAAAAACAAAATCTAAACACTGCACCCAGGGCTGAATTATGACTGTCCAGGGTCGTAGGCACTTTTGTCTTCGTGGGCCCCTGTCCTCCCTCCATTTAAAACAAAAACAAAAAAACAGGCCAGGCTCCGTGGCCAGCACTTTAGGAGGCCCAGGGAGGCGGATCACCTGTGAGCAGGAGTTGGAGACCAGCCTGGCCAACATGGTGAAATCCCCTCATCTCTACTAAAAATACAAAAATTATCCGGGCGTGGTAGTGGGTGCCTGTAATCCCAGCTACTCTGGAGGCTGAGGCAGGAAAATCTCTTGAGCCTGGGAGGCAGAGGTTGCAGTGAGCCAACATCACCACTGCACTCCAGCATAGACAACAAGAGCCAAACTCCGTCTCAGAAAGAAAAACTTGAAAAATTACATATACCACTGTGATGATATAAAAAATGAATGTAATTCAAGCTGAATTTATTGCTATATTCGTTATTACTATTTTTTCATTTGTTATTACTGTATTTGCTTTCTCTCATTTAAAAAGAAATTAACATTTAAATATTTTTGCTGGCCTGGGCACTGTGCCTGTTGAACCTAATTGATAAGTCTGCCGTGAACCTGGTCCTCCAGGGAAGCTAGCAGCCACCTCCCGAGTGCCCACCACCCCCTGTCTCTTCCTTCAGGCTTGTCTCACTCATCTTGATGGTCTCTGAGCACCTGCTGGCATATTGGTCACCTATGTGGTGACCTCCGTTCTCCTAGGAGAGCCAGCCAAGCAAACAACAGAATAATTATGGCAATAATGGGGGAAACTGCATGAGCAAGCATTGGACAGAATGAAGGTCATTTGTTTTGTAATCACCTTGAGGGTGATTACACTCTCAGTAATAGGTTGTGTTAGGTGACAGATGTCAAGCACTGGGATGGTATCGGACTGTAGAAGGCCTTGAAACTCAAGCAAAAGAGTTAAAGTGATCAGATGGACCATGAGGAAGTAGCAAAAGATTCTATGTAAGGCAGGGGCCTCCTGAAGGAGTTTTTAGGAAGGTCTCCCAAGAAAGAAACTAGGGGAGGCTGTTTCCAGATGGTTTTGTCAGCTTATCAGCCTGGAAGGCTGTTTCCAGATGGTTTTGTAAGCTGAGAGACACACGTGGAGACTCAGGAGCTCAGAATAGGGATGGTCAACACCCGGCAAGATCCCATCCTGCACCATGCAGGTGGTGGACGCAGGGCTCTTTACAGAGTGCCAGGATTAGGGCTCCTTGGAGGCTTTGCGGGTGAGGCCAGGGTAAATCAAGGACAACAGAGAGTGATCTGTTAAATAAGTTCTTCCTGGAAGCTGGAACAGGATGAAAAGGTAAATGCAGTTTGTGGTTTGTGCAAGGTGGGGATGATTTTTTTCCCCCTAAATTGAAAGGGGTTAATTCCTGGTAAACAAGGAAATTGGACCCATACACAGCGTCTTCTCAAATCCCGTAGCATTTGCAGAATCTGCCGTTCCTCCCTACCGAGTCTCTCAGAGCCCACCTGGTGAACCATGAGCAGCAGAGTTGGCTCTCGGTGGTCCCTCCTCACTAGCCCCATTCATGGATCTACTCTTATTGGTTCCACAGATATTGACTGATTCCCGACTGTATTCAAGGGGAAGGCAGCACCTCGTAAAGGGAACCTAAATTGCTTAAGCCACAAGAATATTGGCGCTCTAAGGAGGAGCCTAGTGCGGGTAAGGCTGTACCTGCTGATGGAGGGCGGGGTCAGAACCTCTGCTGCTGGAAATCTTTTCCTGCAAGGAAAAGTCTCCTGGGACCTGAAAGGCACTTAACCTGACCCAGACTGCCTCTAAAGAACAATGAACTGGGAGTCTGCTGTGGTCCTCTTAAGTTTGTAAGAGACCGTAATAGTCTTTTACTCTCTCCGGACCTCAGTTTCCTCACCTATAAATTGAAGAATCTAGACAAGAGCTCTCCAGCTTGACTTGACTGGAGGAGGACCCCTTTTACCATATAGACTCTTCCCAACACCTTGAAATTATTTTACCATGTAATAATTTGTGTATGATGTGTCATAGAGAAAGGATTGTTAAATAAAGCTTATTTTAGATCCATGTATATTTTAGATCCATGTATAACTTTAAAACAGTATTATCACCCAGGCGCTTTGGCTCACACCTGTAATCCCAGCACTTTGGGAGACTGAGGCAGGTGGATCACTTGAAGCAAGGAGTTTGAGACCAGCCTGGCCAACATGACAAAACCTCGTGTGGGTTGCAGTGAGCTGAGATCACACCATTGCATTTCAGCCTGGGCGACAGAGACCCTGTCTCAATAAATAAATAAATACAGCAGTAATACCTATATTATTAAAAGACTAGTTTCAACCTTTTCACATTTTTCAAGTAATGCAGACTGTTTAAAGTAATTATGTAAGGGGAACGCATGCTTTGTTAACAAATATCTTTTAAAATAACACATATCTGGTATTGGGACAAATGTATATTAAAATGTATGAAACTTAATGACTCATTGTACCATCAAAAATAGACAAAAACTGCTTTCCTAAATGAATGTTTGGAATTTATGCCTTTTGCATTTTTTTAAAAACTGGTTTATTTTTATTACTTTCATTTTTTTATGTCTAAATGATGAGATAAAACAGAAGGGTTCAGACTGCTGTATGCAAGTGACATTCTACAAATAGCATGATGTGGGTTCGGCTGGTCTTCATGTCTAATAACAAGAGGCCAAATCAGATCTAATGGTCACTATATTTTCTCTTTATGACTTTGGTTTCAGATGTACAAGAGACATTGTGACGAGCCATATAGTTTGATCAGCTGAATGCAATTTGTAGGTCTAGTGAATGAAAATCGTCTTGGTTCAAAAGTGTAGAATTATCATTTTATGGTCCTCATTTACTTTATTCCAGCAAATGTTTTATATTTTCTATGTTTAACCAGCATTTCATTATGGGTATGTGTTAAGCGGCATATGACTTTTTAAAATATTGCTGTAGAGTAGTCAAAGCCCACATGAGAAGCCACCCAAGCAGCTGTCATGTGAACGCATATCTGGTGTTCAAGGAATGAGTGCTTCACGTACTGTTGAGCACGCATTCAGAGGCTTCCAAAGTAATTCCATGTTAATGGGTATTCAGGGATCCTAAAGGATTATTTTAGTTGTTATTTTTCCAAATGAAAACGTAAAAGACTCTACTGCCACGTGCAACAGTATGGACCTTCCTGAATGCCTTTCAGAACCCCCTCTGCTTGGCAGTGTCTGAGGTACCCTACTGTCCTGATAGTCTGTGATGCTTACCAGCACCGCCTGGGAAAATGACCCTTTATTTTCCCTTAGGAGGAGAAAGATGTGTAGGTCCCAAGGCCCACGCTCTAGGGAAGTGTGATGCAGATTTGAACCGATTACACATAGAGGGGAACAGATGAGAATTTGAGGGATCCCATCCGATTATCTGGATTGACTCCAAAATGAAGAAGTGGTAAAAGCCTGTCAGATGAAAAAAAATTTAAAGATTGGTAATGTCCAGTGTTGAGGAGAGTGTGGGGGAATTGATAGCCTTCAGCTGGTTTTGTTTTTAAGCTAGTTTAGCAGAATCTATCAATGTTTTAAAAGCATGTATCTTTTGACCCAGCAGTTTCTATATGATTCTCTCTTACAGATATACCCATACTTGTGAACAAATATACCACATTTCATCAAATCTAAAACACCCTAAATTGTAAAATGTGCTATTATTTTGTGTACCATTAAGAAAACAAAACCTACCATTTTAACTAAGACACAGTCCTTTCATATCACTTAGAATTGTATTTTATACTCATTAAGATCACTTCTAAGGAGGACTCGATGTATTTTTAATCATATGTTCCTCTGGAGAGCCACTGCTTTCTACTCACCTTTTCAGCTTCATGGTTTCTGTCACTGACAAACACTTCAAGGAGGACAGCAGCTCAGGGTACTGCGCTTACCTGAATGCAGTCCTCTTCTCCATGAAATCTTGGCCCCTTACCCCTTAGACTGCCTTAGTAACTCATTGTTGCATTCAGACAGATTAGGGTAGGGTAGGGTATTTACAAAATTTCTAGCTACTAGCAATGGGAAGTTTAGTTTGATGAAAGCGGATGCATCTGTAGATAGTGTTACTGACCACATAATGTATCCTCCAAACAAGGACATTTCTGAGAGTCAAAAGGAGCACTATTAATAATACTGGACCAACAAGCATGAATTGTGCTGTCCTGGACAATTTGGAACGTAGGGTCACCTAATCCTAGCTCCCTTTTGTATTACTCTAGATATATAAACCATAATTAGGGAAAACTCCCTGTGCAATGTCTCTATAAGAACTCCGATGGGGTGTGTACCCGTGCATTTCATACTGCTCTGCTCCAAATTCTCCCTTCTTAGCCTTGCTTTGTGATCCTGGAGCTGGACCCTGAAAGTATGTGTCTTCTGTCAGCTGCTGCCACTGTTAGATCTTGTCAGTAGAAAGTGCTAGAGGAACACTGAAGGGACTTCTCTTCCTAGCTCACTGCCTTTCTTCTGGCTCCTACAGCACAGCTGCCCGTGGGCGGCTTCCCGGTGAGATTTTGCCAGCACCCAGCAGAGCCTCCTGCTTGCCATCCTCAGCCTGCAGCGCCTCAGCAAACTCCTCCACCATCCACAGGCCCCGGCGCCACCCTCACCAGTGAGCTCTGAATCTCAGCCTCGGTGGGGAGGGAGAGTTTGTTGCTTCCTTGGGTTCCCTTTGGCAGCCCCGGAGGTAGTGACTGCTCCCTTTGTTATTCCTGAATTATCTAGAGTTCCACTTACCCTTCTTAGTAATGAACCCTCCTTTACTAGTTCATAATTTTTTACATAAATTTTCCCTGTTGAAAGTACTGGTGTGTCTGAGTCCTGACTGATATAGGATGCACTAATTATTTCTTTTCACTTGTTGTTGGAGAACAACATCCTTCAAAGAACATGGAGAACATGGTGGTTGGTGGGTAAAAATAACACACTTACATAGTGCTTACCATGTGCTAGGCACCACTCCAAGAACTTGACACCCTATGAAGCAATTTCATTCTCACAGCAATCCCATGAAGCAAGTAGCATTCTCATTTCCTTTTACCAATGAGGAACGTGCAGCACAGTGAGGTTGTGCAAGTTACCAAAGCACATGGTAAAGCTAAGATTCAAATACAGATTGTGCGGCTGAAGAGTCCAAGCCCTCAAACTATATGGAGTAGATGGCTCATTTTGCCACCTGGAGAACAGTGAGTGTGCCTGGCCTTGAGAACTGTGCCTCTCGGGGTCACCCACAAGAGAGGCTCTGGGCAGGCTCACAGAAGCCTGTGTGATGGTGGCCAAAGCGTTCCAACTTGAAATATGGGAAAGACCAGTTAGAACTATGACCCCTAGAGAGGTGAAAATCACGACCCAGACATGCTGGGTGTCCCCGTGCCTAGATTCCCCACTGCTGAGGAATGGGGAGGGTTCCTCTGTCAATCCTGGCAAGGGATGGACCCAAACTTGTTGGATCAGATAGAAGTCTTGGAGACCACAGCGTAGATGATGATGGGAACTTTCCTGTGAGAGGAGGAAAGGGTTTCAGTAACACTCAAGATGTTCCTTAGGTCAAAATTTTGGGGCAAGTAGGAAAGCCCACCTTGTGGGGCTGAAGAAAGACGAGGAACTGGAGGAAAGCAACCTACGTTCATGTTTCCGCTCAACCAACTGGTCAAGTGACTTCAATAGTTGTCCATTGATCATATCTACCACGGTTGGCTGAGCCATCCTCCTACTGATGGACATCCTAGGCTCTTTCCTTGTGGGGCTATTACAAGCTGCTAGGAGCATACATGTACAAGTATTTTTATTTTTATTTCTCTTGGATAAATATAGAAATGGAATTGCTGGGTCATAAGGTATGTTCATGTGTGGTTTCTTTGTTTTTAACATTTTTATTGTGGTAAATTACACATAACATAAAACTGAACATTTTTAAATTGTACAATTCGGTGGCATTTAGCACATTCACAATGTTGTGCAACCATTGCCACTATTGTTTTTTGTTTTGTTTTGTTTTGTTTTTGTCTTTTCTTGTTTTTGAGACAGAGTCTTGCTCTGTTGCCCAGGCTGGAGTGCAGTGGCACGATCTCAGCTCACTGCAACCTCTGCCTCCGGGTTCAAGTGAGTCTCCTGCCTCAGCCTCCCAAGTAGCTGGGATTACAGATATATGCCACCATGCCTAGCTAATTTTTGTGTTGTTTTGTTTTTGGTTTGGTTTTGTTGTTGCCTTTTTTTTTCGGTAGAGACAGGGTTTCACCATGTTGCCAGACTGGTCTCAAACTCCTGACCTCAAGTGATCCACAGGTTCAGCCTCCTAAATTGCTAGGATTACAGGCGTGAGCCACTGAGCCTGGCTATTTTTTTTTTTATTGTGGTAAAATATACAGAGCATAAAATTTACCATTTTAACCCTTTTTAGGTGTGCGATTCAGTAGCATTAAATACATTTTCATTGTTGTACAACCGTCTCCACTATTCATCTCCACAACTTTTTTCTCATCTCAAATGAAACCCCAGACCCATTAAACAACAGTTTGCCATTCTTCCTCCCCCGAGCCCAATAACCACTATTTTACCTTCTATCTTGACAAATTTGACTATTCTAAGTATTCATAAAAGTGGAATCATGCAATATTTGTTCTTTTGTGTGTGGTTTATTTCACTTATATTATTTTTAAGGTTTATTTATGTTGTACTATCAAAACTTCATTTCTTCTTAAGGCTGAATACTATTTCATTATATGCTATACTTACTGCATTTTATTTATACATTCATCTGTCAGTGGATGTTGGGTTGTTTCCATCTTTTAGTTATTGTGAATAGTGTTGCTACTAACATTGGTGTACAAATATCTGTTTGAGTCCCTGCTTTCAGTTCTCTTGGGTATATATCTAAAAATGGAATTGCTGGAAGATACAGTTCATCCTATGTTCAGTTTTTTGATAAGCCACCCTACTGTTTTCCACAGCAGCTGCGCCATTTTTACATTCTCTGTAACAATGCACCAGAGTTCCACATCTTCATCAACACTTGCCATTTCGTGTTTTGGTTTGTTGTTGTTGCCGTTGTTTCTATAAAAGTCATCCTAATGAAATGAAGCACTATCTCACTGCAGCTTTGATTTGCGCTTCCCTACTGATTAGTGATGTGAGCATCTTTTTATGGGTTTATCAGCCATTTATATATCTCCTTTGGAGGAATGTCTATCTAGTCCTTTGCCTATTTTTAAAATTGTGTTGCTTGTTTTTTTGTTTTTGGGTTTGGGGAGTTGTTTTATATTCTAGATATTAACCCCTTATCAGATACATGGTTTGCAAATATTTTCTCCCATTTTGTAGCTTGCCTTTTCACTCTCTTGATAGTGTCCTTGGATGCACAAAAGTTTTTAATTTTGATAACGGTCCTATGTTTGGTGGTTTGGTTTTGAGACAGGGTCTATCTCTGTTGCCCAGACTGGAGTGCAATGATGTGATCATAGCTCACTGCAACCTCAAACTCCTGGGCTCATGCAATCCTCCTTCCTCAGCCTCCCCAGTAGATGGGACTACAGGCATGCCATAGCCACCACTGTCAGCTAATTGTTTTGTTTTTGAGACAGGGTTTCACCATGTTGACCAGGACGGTCTCCATCTCCGGACCTTGTGATCCGTCCACCTCAGCCTTCCAAAGTGCTGGGATTACAGGTGTGAGCCACCGCGCCCAGCCTGATTTTTTTTTTTTTTTTAATTAGAGATGAGGTCTTGCTATGTTTCCCAGGCTTGTTTCCCAGGCTTGTCATGAACTACTGGCCTCAAGGGATCTTCCCACCTCAGCCTCCCAAAATGCTGGGATTACAGACATGAGCCACAGAACTCGGCCCCTATGTTTGATTTTATAAGAAACTATAGAACTCTTTTTTATCCAAATTAGTTGTGCCACTTTATACACCCACCAGTAATGTTGAGAGTTCTAATTGTTTTACATCCTCACAATGCTCAGTGTTGTCAGTCTTTAATTTTAGCCATTCTACTGGGTGTGTAATAGTATCTCATTGTGTATTTAATTTGTATGTCTCTGAAAACTAATGATGTTGAGCAATTTTTTGTGTGAGCTTATTGGTCGTCATCTGTATATCTTTATAAAATGGTTGTTCAAACCTTTTGCCCATTATTTTGTTGATTTTTATTTGTCTTCCTTTTTGTTTTTACATTTTGGTCTTTTTAAAATTAAGTTGCAGGAGTAACTAAATGCCTTTGGGTCAGTCATTGATTTTCTGTTTCCTTATCTGTAGGTAGCATGTATGAATTCCTCCATGACACCTGGGCAGTAAGAAATGCCAAGCTTGGTCACTGCTTACAGTACCCAGGACTCAGAAGAACCCATGCATGCCTACTCCCATCCAAGGCATGCAGGATCCATGCCAGGAAGAATGAGGGAAATGCCAGGGGCTATGGGGGCTGGGAGGAGGACACTAACACAGAGACTTGGAGGAGGTAGCATTTAATGGCCCCTGGCAAAAAGGAGAAAGAGGACGAGGGAGCTGAAAAATGTCTTCAAGGGAGAAAGGAGGGAGGGAAGACAGGGAGGGAGGGGTGGCCCAACTGGCCCTGGAGCAGGGGAAAATGGAAATGTAGCAGATATATAAGCTAAACTGAAATCTCAGCACAGAGCTGGCCTATGACTTTCTCCCACAGGGACCTTCTGCCTGCAGTGTAAAAGGGAGACAAACTTCTAGTTCTGTTTGCAGAGAGCCCTGAGGACCTGACACTGACCACAGCCAGCTGAGGGGCCTCGTCCTCCGCTGCCCTATTCTGCCCTGCCCTGCCCAGCAGGGTCTTAGCTGCAGTAGCTGGCTCCATCCCAAGGCCAACAGCCAATTTTGATTACATTATGGAGGCAGTGTATTGGGGGAACCAATAGGTTAGGTTCTAAGATTAGGATAAAACTGATCCTGATCCTCCCAGAAGTGCAAATCACAACCATAAACAAATGTAATAGAGAATTAAGATTATAAAGATATATCAGTCAGGGGATAGAAACTATACCAATTATTTAACAGAGAGAATGTAATATGGAGAACTGTTAACTAGGTTTACGGTTAATAACTAGATAACTGAAAAGTCAAAAAAAACAAACCTGCCCTATCACATAAGTTAGCGACTGCAAGAAGCAGCTACCCACTCTTGGGCTGAGAGCACAAAGGGAGACGTTGACTCACTAAAGCTTAGAGGTTGGAAGCAGGGCCCCCTGCATAGTTGAAACTCAGACTTCTGAGGAAGGGCTCCAGCATCTGCACTGGCATCTCTGCTTCGGTCACTTTAAAGCTAATTCTGCAGGTACTGGGAACACTGCAAGGTAGATTTATTAACTGCTAAGGGAGGCAGGGCTCAGTGGCTCATGCCTGTAATCCCAACACTTTGAGAGGCCAACGTGGGAAGATCACTTGAGCCTAGGACTTTGAGACCAGCTTGGGCAGCATATCAAGGCCCTATCTCTACAAAAAATTGTAAAATGAGTCCAGTGTGGTAGTGTGCACCTGTAGTTCCAGCTGCTTGGGAGCCTAGGCAGGAGGATCGCTTGAGCTCAGGAGTTCAAGGTTGCAGTGAGCTGTCATTGCACCACTGCACTCCAGCCTGGAGCAACAGAGTGAGACAGCTTCAGAGTAAGACCTCTATCCCTACTACTACTACTACTATTACTACTACTACTAATAATAATAATAATAATAGTGCCGAGCTTGTGAAACCTGGTCCAAAGGGAAAGTGATGGGTACTCAACTCTTTCCCTCAGTGGGTGTGAATAAGGAAGCTTCCAGCCTCATCCCTTGGCACTTAAAGGAGCCAGCCTCGGAATGAAGCTGATGCTATGGGTAGCAGATGGGAGGGATGAAAAGAACCAGGGTCCATGATGGCGCTGCTGAGTCACAGGCTCACCCTCCTCTGGGTATCCAGTTGTGCGAGCCTTCAGTCTTTCTGCTGATTGTACCATTGTTTAACTAAGGTCTCTGTTACTTTGCGGCCATGAGCATCTTGATAGATTAGAAAAGCAAAAAAGAGAATAAGAAAAGAAACAAGGAAAAGGGATGTATGGTAGATGAAATAATCCTGCTGGTTCTTTCCAAAAATTTCCTGTCCTAATCCCCAGAATCTGTGAGTATATCACCTGACAAAACAAAAGGGATGTTGAGATGTGATTAAGTAGTTTGATGAAGAGATTATCCTGGATTATCTGGGTGGGCTCAGTGTAATCAGAAGGATTCTTATAAGGGAAAGAGGGTGGCTGGAGAGTTACAGAGGAAATGTGACAACAAAAACAGAAGATGAAATATGTGCTTTAATGGAGAAGGAAGGCACCCTGTGAGCCAAGGAAAGCAGGTGGCTTTTAGAAGGTGGAAAACACAAGAGAACAGATTTTCTTCTAGAGTTCTGAGAAATAATGCAGCTCTGACAATACCTTGATTTAGCTCCTAAGACCCATTCAGACTTTGACCTTCAGAACTGTAAGACAATACATTTGTGTTGTTTTAAGCCACTAAGTTTCTGATTTTTTAAACTTATTTTATTTTATTGTAGAGACAGGGTCTGGCTATATTGCCCAGGCTGGTCTCAAACTCCAGGCCTCAAGCCATCCTTCCTCCTTGGCCTCCCGAAGTGCTGGGATTATAAGTGCGAGCCACCGTGCTGGGCCTGTGGTAATTTATGATAGCAGCTATAGGAAACTAACACAGCATGGTAATTAGAAAACCCAAAAGAAGTTGTCAGGAATAAGTACAAATGAAGCAATAATTAAATAGATATGAAAGGGTTGAATCCAATGACTACTAAACACATAACATAGAGATTGGATTTTTTTTTTTTTTTAGAATAAAAAGAATGAAAAAGAGAAAGAAAGAGGAAGAGATTTTAGAAAAAGAGAGAAAAGAAGAAAGAAAGAAACATCAAAAGAAAGAAAAAAAGAATGAAAGAGAAAGAAAGAGGAAGAGATTTTAGAAAAAGAGAGAAAAGGAGAAAGAAACCACAAAAGAAAGAAAAAAATGAAAGAGAAAGAAAGAGGAAGAGATTTTAGAA
>CAUYQU010104884.1:0-77080 GCA_963574635.1 Cheracebus regulus
GGAATCTCCCGGTCTGTGGGCAACAAAAATTCGTCGGAAAGTGCGGCGTCCACTCGTTCTCTGCGCTTTCACTGGGAGCTACATTCCTGAGCTGTTGCTAATCGGCCATCCTGGATCTCTCTCCTGAAGGAGCCTCTTACACAGCGTCCTCACCTTAAACTTCACACTGTAACTGAGCGTCTCTCCTCATCGCCCCCAACAGTCAGGATGCTGTTACTGCAGTAACAGAAAATGGGATCAGATTGGCTTTGATAACAACCAAGCCTGTCTTTTTAAAATAATAACTTTATTGAGATATAATTCACATACCATCAAATTTACTCCTTAAAAGAATGCACTTTAGTGCTTTCAGTATAGTCAGAATCGCGCAGCCATTACCCCTCTCTAATTCCAGAACGTTTCATCACCCCCAAAAAGATATTTTGCATCTGGCTGCTTTCATTGAGCCTAATGCTTTCAAGGTTCATCCATGTCATAGCAAGAATCAGTGCTTTTTTTTCTATGGCTGAATATTCCATGGTATGGGCATATTTGTACGGATAGACCTTTTGTTTATCCATTCATCAGTTGACAGACATCTGGATGGTTTCCATTCCTTAGGTATTACGAATATTGCTGCTATGAACATTTGTGTACAAAGTTTTAGCAGAGATATGCTTTCAGTTCTCTTTGGTACACACCTAGGAGTGCAATTTCTGAGTCATCTGTTAACTCCATGTTTAACATTCGAGGAACTGTCAAACTCTTTTCCAAAGAGGCTGCACCATTTTATCATACCCATGATCAATGTATGAGGGTTGCAATTTCTCCACATCCTTGCCAACATTTCCTGTTGTCAATCTTTTCTAATGTAGCCCTCCTAATGGGTGTGAAGTGTTATCTTATTGTGGTTTAGATTTGCATTTCTCTGATGACTAACAATGTTGAGTATCTTTTCATGTGCTTATTGGCCATGTGTATCTCTCCTTTGGAGAAATGTCTATTCAAATACTTTGCTCATGTAAAATATTCTATTATTTGTCTTTTGTGTGTATGTGTAAGACAGAATCTCACTTTGTCGCCCAGACTGGGGTGCAGTGGCGGGATCTTGGCTCACGGTCACCTCTGCCTCCCGGGTTCAAGCAATTCTCCTGCCTCAGCCTCCTGAGTAGCTGGGTCTATAGGCATGCACCACCAAACCCAGCTAATTTTTGTATTTTTATTAAAAACAGGGTTTTACCGTGTTGGCCAGGCTGGTCTCGAACTCCTGACCTCAGGTGATCTGCCCGGCTCGACCTCCCAAAGTGCTGAGATTACAGGCGTGAGCCACTGTGCCCAGCCTATTTGTCTTTTTTTAGTTGAGTTGTAAGAATTCTTTCTGTGTTCTGGATACAGGTCCCTTAGTCAGTATATGATTGCAAAGATGTTCTTCTGTCTTGCATGTTGTCTTTTTACTCTCTTGATGGTGTCCTTTGCAGCACAGAAGTTTTGAATTTTGATGACATCCCAGTTCTTTGTGTGTTGTTTTGCTTGGTTAAGACAGAGTCTCACTCTGTCGCCCGGCTGGAGTGCAGTGATGCCATTCAGCTCAGCTCACTGCAACTTCTGCCTCCTGGGTTCAAGCGATTCTCCTGACTCAGCCTCCCCAGTAGCTGGGACTGCAAGCACGCGCCACCACACCCGGCTAATCTTTGTATTTTTTGGTAGAGACAGGGTTTCACCATGTTGGCCAGGCTGGTCTCGAACTCCTGACCTCAGGTGATCCACCCACCTCAGCCTCCGAAAGTGCTAGGATTCCAGGTGTGAGCCATTGCGCCTGGCCAAGAATCCAATAGTTTTACTTTGTGTATGTGTATGTACTTGTCCTTTAGTTGTCATGTCTAAAAAGCCATTGCCTAATCTGAGGTCATGAAGATTTATACCTATGTTTTCTTGTGAGACGTGTATGGTTGTTGCTCTACTGTTTAGGTCTGTGATTGATTTTTAGTTAATTTTTGAAGATGATGTAAGATAGGGGTCTGATTTCATTATTTTGCATGAGGATATCTAGTTGTCCTGATACCATTTGTTTAAAAAGTCTTATTTTTCCTTTTTGAATGTTCTCAGTACCCTTGTCAAAAATCAACTGACTGTAATACAAAAGTTTATTTCTGGATTCTTGATTCTATTCCATTAATCTCTACGCCTGTTTTTATGCCAGTATCATACTGTCTTGATTACCATGGCTTTGTAGTAAATACTAAAATTGAGAAGTGTGAGTCCTCCAACTTTGTTCTTTTCTGAGGTCGTTTGGCTCCTCTACCAGGACACATCTTATATCGTGAGTGGAAGCTTGGTGCCTGAGTGGGTTTCAGGCATGGTGTGATCCTAGGCTCAGCAGCACCATCAAAGACCCATCCTTTCCATACTCTCCCATCTGCCACCTCTAGCACTGACTTCATCCTAATCAGAACTTGCTTACCTCATTTGAGGCAGGTTCAGTGCAGATGTCCAAACCCAGGATTCTTAGCTCCCCAGGAACACTGAGGAGCAGGTCTCTTCCCTACTGTCCAGGGAGCAGTAGGCAGTAAGCAAGCCCGTGGCTCAGCTAAGAAGGGCTTCTCCAGGAACCTCTCGGGCAGCATCAAGACTGCTGCATGGCACAACTCAGTGTGCACCATTCAGTTGAAGTCTATGTAATTGGCATCCCCAGTTATATACAGCTTGTAACTTATTCATATTGCAAAGAGACAATGAGATTCCTGGGTAAGGACACATTTGTTTAAATAGTTACAGTGTATTAATTTCATCTTCTTCCCAAGGAAAAGGAAGAAATTATGCGGTGATATCACAGGGTCCCAAGCAACAATCAGATTGGGCCTCGGGATTGACACCTGTCAGTCACTCAGCCAATACTAATTGAGTCACCTGAATATGCTCAGCATTCTGCTGGGTAACAGGAGATGGAGGCTCATCTGGTCCTTAAGAAATGAATGCCCTTCAGAGACGGAGGCTGGGGACAGTCAGGGTGGGCTTCTTGAAGGAGGCATTGAGAAGAGGCAGGCAACCACATTCAGGAAGTCACACCAGGATCTGGACTCCTAGTCATCTAGCTCTGTCACTCCTTGCTGTGCCACATCAGAGAAGTCACTTAACCTCTCTGAGCCTCAGTTTGCTCATTTTCCCAGTGGCACTGATACCACATCCTTTGCAGGGCCCTTGTGAGAGTTAAAGGAGAAGTAGGTCAACCTTTGACGATGCTTTGGTCCCTGGGAAGTGGCGTCCAGAGGCCAAAACACTGTCAGGTGAGAGAGATTTATTTCTCCTCCCAGGAGTTCATGTTGGACAAAATGGAGACCGTGAGAGTGATCGCACTGCTCATGGAACCCAGAGTGTGCTGGTCATGGGAGAGCCTCAGGGACCGGGAGCTCAGAAGCCACCCCAGGCCCTTCAGGAAACGTCCAAGGAGCCGGCTTTCTATCCCCAGGACCCCCTTTCCCAGCCCCCGTACTTCAGAGTGCTCCAGCCTGCACTGAGCAGCCGGTGCCTTGCCGGCCTCGAGGCATCATGACCTCTCCTTACCTGCCTGGGCTCCTTTTCTTGCCACCGACACCTCTAAGCCAGTGGGAGAGAGTCTGGGGGCATTGAGGGTGGGTGCTGCTCCCCATCCTGGGGGATTGGCAGGGATCCAGGTGAGGCCTGCCTGGGATCAGGGAGAGAGAGGCAGGTTCCTGAGCTGGGGGCAGGAAGGCCCGGGGCTGAAGACTCCCCACCTGGGAGCCGGGGCTGCGTCTCACTTTCATGGTGGGCTCCTGAGACTGGGGAGCTTTGGACAGATGCTTGGCTGTTGGGAATGTCCCAGTCACAGGAGCTCTGTCAAGACCCACTATGGCCATGGGATCCATAGGAGTTCATCTTGCCCACAGCAGACTGCAGAGCTAATGGGGGCGCTGAATGTGTAGGGGGCATCTCATCACTGGTTTCCGGAAGTTGAGCACCAGGTTGGTATGTTCGGCCCATCCTGCAGGAGTCTTAGCTGTCTGGGATTGATGGTACTCTCAGGGAGCCCTTGGCAGGGCAAGGCCCCTCTCTGGGCTGGTTTTTCTACCTGTAAAATTGGGAGAGAGTGCCAGACACAGTAGCTCATGCCTGGAATCCCAAGCACTTTGGGAGGCAGAGGTGGGAGAATCACTTGAGCCCAGGAGTTCCAGACCAGCTTGTACAATATAGGGACATCCTGTCTCTATAAAAAATAAAAAATTAGCCAGGTGCAGAGGCATATACCTGTGGTTCCAGCTATTTAGGAGGCTGAGGTGGGAGGATCGCTTCAGCCTGGGAGGTCAAGGCTGCAGTGAGCCCGATCATGCCACTGCACTCCAGCATGGGTGACAGAGTTACACCCTGTCTTTTTCTAAAAAAAGGTGAGGGGGTCAATGAGAGAATGTCTAAGCCCCCCACTCCAGGCTGACATTCTAGGTCAAGTTTGGAAAACCCAGGTCTGCATAGAAGGCACTTGCTTGCTTTCACTGTGCCACTGGGGTAAAATCATCTTAGCAACCAGCACAGCCCCCAAAATAATTCAGCTCTAGAGGTCGGCTGCTGTTAATTTATCTAGATAAAGGTTGAAAGTTAAGAGCAGCTGCTGAGCTGTGAACAGGTGTGAGTCAGCACATGAACTTTCAAAGGAGAGTTTTAGAAAAGATACTGACTGACAGCCAAGAACCCTGAGAGCCCGACTGACTCCAGGTGTGCCGGGAGGGGGTTGGGGGTGAGTCAGACTTGGACACGGAGTTAAATAGGGAAGATACACGGAAGAAGGAAGACTGAGTGTGGCCAGGTTTTAAGAGTAATGTAGTTGTATTTTGGGGGTTTTGTGGGCTTTATTTTGATACTGAGTCTTGCTCTGTCACCCAGGCTGGAGTGTAATGGCTTGATCTCTGCTCACTGCAATTTCCACCTCCTGGGTTCAAGCAATTCTCCTTCCTCAGCCTCCCAAGTAGCTGAGACTACAGGCATGTGTCACCACATCCGGCTAATTTTTGTATTTTTAGTAGAGATTGGGTTTCACCATGTTGGCCAGGCTGGTCTTGAACTCCTGACCACAGTGATCCACCTGCCTCAGCCTCCCAAAATGCTGGAATTATAGGTATGAGCCACTGTGCCCAGTGAGTAGTGTAGATTTTAAAAGGAGAGCCAGGAGGGAGCCGCTGTTTTGAGTTTTTTGATCTCATAGACCCTCAGAGAAAAGAGGGCACTTCAGGTAAGGCTTGAGTGGGATTTCAGAAGGAAGAGGCTGCACCAAAGAAAAGCAACAGAAATGCCAGAGTAGGGACTTGGAATTTGGCTGGAACATGCAGGACCCCCAAGCGGCCTGAGAAGGTGGGCTGGGGGACCACGTGAGGCTCCAAACACCAGGCTGTGAGGTTTAGACTCCATCAAGGGCTGCGCATGGGGAGTCTCACACACTCATGACTCTCTGTTCTCTGTCTTTCCCACTCTTTCCAAAGCAAGCTAGAGTATCCTGTTAATCTTCCCCATTGCAGAGGATTAAGCTGATGGGTCTCAGGTTTGAACACGCGTCAGGAGGGCCTGTATCAGTGCAAAGTGTGGGCCACCTCCAGAGCATCCAGGCCCTAGAATCTGCATTTCTAACAAGTCCCTGGATGCGGCAGATGCTGCTGGTCCTGGGGTTACATTTTGAGAACCACTGCTTTAGAGTAATGGCAAATCCTACATGCTAAAGCCGGGCACTGCTCCACTGTGACCGCCAACTTCCCCTGCCTGGACTTCGGAATTCCCTCTGCAAGATGGGGCTGAACCAGGCATTCCAGGAGGGCTGCCTGAACCCTGTCTGACTTCCCGGGAGGTGCTGGAGAGAGCACTGCCTTCTACACCCAGGGCATGGTTCTCTGGCTTGATGGCTGTGCCTTCCAGGGCTCAGTATCATTCTGTTCCCTGTCACCTTCCTGCTGTGCACCTGTCATGCTTGATCTAGCGCAGACAATCACAAGGAGCATGATTAGAACCGTTGCTTGGCGTGGCAATGGCCTGGCCACCAATCTACATTTGCAGCCAGCATCTGGGTATCTTGGGAGCTCCCAGCCTCCCCTGGGCAGGACTGGGGCCATGAACTGGACACAGGGCATCGCATTTAATGGTGTGGCTACCTTAGGCAGCTGGTAAGTACCAGAATGCTGTTTCTCCTTTCTCGACTTTTTGCTATACAGAAAGCTTGCTCTGCCCTCACCCTGCACCTTCAAAGCACTTTTCTCATGCGTTCTATATTAGCTGGAGAAAAACTTTCGAGGGCATTTGGAGTAAAAAAAAAAAAGCACTAGTTCAGGTACCTTATGAAATGTCATTTCATCTGACCTCCCAGTTGGATGGCTCATGGGATCTCAAGACACCAACAGTCCTGGGCTTGGACATTTTGAGACCGAGAGCTCATTACCTCCAACAAATCCCAGCTTTAAGCAACTTCAAGCAAGAGAAAATTCTTCCCACGGACCATACTAGAAGAGTTGGATTATTACCAAATGGCTGGTGCCAGGGAAACTGGCTCTTGGGAGGGGGAAATCAAATTGTGTTCTTTCTCAACTTATGTTCTATAATTCTTTTCAGCAGTGGTTTTCAAACTTTAATGTTTACTGAAACCACATTAGAGACTTGCTAAAAATGGAGAGAACTGCGGCTTCCTCTCGGAGACTCTCATTCTAGGGTGAGGCCCAGAAATCTGGATTTTTAGCAGTCTCCCCTGGTGACTCCAATGCAGACAGCTCTGAAATCACAGGCAGAGAAGCACTGGGCATCTGAATTTCCTCCCTCTCTCTCTCCCCTACCTCTTCCTTTTCCTCCCTGCCTCCCTTTTCTTTCTTCCTTTCTTCCTTTCCTTTCCTTTCGTTTCCTTTCCTTTCCTTTCCCTTCCCTTCCCTCCCTCCCTCCCTCCCTCCTTCCTTCCTTCCTTCCTTCCTTCCTTCCTTCCTTCCTTCCTCTCTTTCTTTCCCTCTTTCTCCCTTCCTTCCTTCCTTCTCTCTTTCTCTCTCTCTCTGTCTCTTTCTCTCTCGCTTTCTTTTTTTTCTTTGGACAGAATCTCACTCTGTAGCCCTGGCTAGAGGGCAGTGGCACAATCTCAGCTCACTGCAACCTCCTCTTCCCAAGTTCAAGTGAGTCTCCTGCCTCAACCTCCGGAGGAGCTGGGATGACAAGTGCCTGCCATCATGCCCAGCTAATTGTTGTGTTTTTAGTAGAGATGGGGTTTCACCATGTTGGCCAGGCTGGTCTCAAACTCCTGACCTCAAGTGATCCAGCTGCCTCAGTCTCCCAAAGTGCTGGGATTACAGGCGTGAGTCACCGCGCCCAGCCCTGAATGTCAAAAAGAAGAAAACTTGGTCCATACTCACCTGGTCTTCAATGGGGAAAGGCTTTGGAAGCATGAGAACGACAGGAGTAACACCCAGAAACTATCTGACCACATGAAAGTTACAAATACATCTACTTTAGAGCACGTCCAAATATCCAAAGACAGTAAGCTGGGAGGAAATGGTGAGGAATTTGGGAAAGGATCAATGTTTTTGATATTTAAAGAGCTCCTATAAAGTTAAAAAAATGACATTAGTTGCTCATTTTCAGCAAATCATGAAATAAATTAAAATGGCCTATAAACATGAAAATATTTCAATCATACAATTATTGCCTGTCAAAATAATTTAAAGCTAACAGACAAATGCTTTTAGGCTCACCGTAGAATTGTTTGCACACACTCTCTGGAAAGCGATTTGCTAAGAGGTCATGAGAGGCTTAAAAAATGTTTACGTCCTTCATCTCAGTGTGGTCGGCCCTCTGCACACACGGATTCCACACCTTTGGATTCAACCAACCACAGATCAAAAATGTTCCAGATTCAACCAGCCCCAGATGAAACAATTCAGAAAAAAACCCCATCTCTACTAAAAATATTTTTAAAATTTATCTGGGCTTGGTGGTGTGCACCTGTAATCCCAGCTACTTGGGAGGCTGAGGCAGGAGAATCGCTTGAACCCAGGAGGAGGAGGCTGCAGTGAGCCAAGATAGCACCATTGCCCTCCAGCCTGGGCAACAACAGCAAACCTCCATCTGAAAAAAAAATTCAGAAAAAAAGAAAAACATTAGAAATTAAAGATAGAATTAAAAAAATACAAATTTTTAAAAATATGGCACAACAACTGTGGAGCACATAGTATTAGGTATTAAAAGTAATCTAGAGATGATTCAAAGTATACGAGGGGATGTGCGTAAAATCTGACACCATTTTAATTCCAGGGACTTGAGTATCTGAGGATTTTGGTATGTGT
This sequence comes from Cheracebus regulus, assembly GCA_963574635.1. NCBI lineage: Eukaryota > Metazoa > Chordata > Mammalia > Primates > Pitheciidae > Cheracebus > Cheracebus regulus. The sequence goes on from CAUYQU010104884.1 coordinate 8,289, forward strand.
TCGGGGGTTGAGGGGAGTCCTGAAACCAGTCCTCCACAGATGCTGAGAGACGACTGTAATTCCAGCTCAGGAACTTCTGTCAATAACACTGAGCTATTATTTGGTTGAAAGTGATAGAGAGCACAACTCAGTTTAGGAGACAAATGAAAGACATTGGCTTCTGAAACTAAAAAGAGCAGGGATTCCTGCTGGAGGCACAGTTCATCAGGAGAACAGTGTCAGCAGAATCCAGTCTCCTCGATTCTGGGTTTGATCGTCCAGGTCTTGGCTTTATTCTTAGGCTCAGCGCAGAAAAGATGCTGCCGGCAATCTCAGGATTACCAGCACCCTCTGAAGCTGAATTCAGAGAAGAGAAAATGTCTCTTTCCAGCTACTCCTTGGCCAGTCTCAGGATCCACTCTGATTGGATCACCTTGGGTCATACAGCTCTTTTTAGACAACCATTAATTGGCCAGGCCTAGGCACTGTGTCATTCCTGAACTAATCTCTATAATGCGGGGGATTCCATACTCTGGATGGCCAGGCCCAGGTCCAGTTTTTGAGCTTTAGTGAGATGGAATATCTCTCATGGCTAGAGGCCATTCCCTGGGACACAGTGATGGATGCCACATGAGCTACATGGACTCAAAGTAGATGAGGGGTGGTTCCTCCAAAGGGAAATCAGGGCACTAACTTACTGATTCAGAGGGAGGTAGGGCTTGGTACTGGGCAAACGGAAGCAAGAAATGCCCATGACAGATTCCAACAAAGTTTCTGTACAAAGATGTTCATCACGTTGTTATTGATAGTAGCCCCAACAGGAAAAACCTACGTATCCTAGAAGAAGAGATTAATGAATGATGCCAAAACATGTTATGATTCTGCAGCATTAACATATTTTCAAAAATACTTAATGTTAGAAAAATTTACAAGGTATAAAGTGAAAACAAAAACCAATAAGAGGTTTAAAAAAGGTAGAATAGAAACTCAATTTAGTAAAAATTGTACATATATAAGAGTAGAAGGAAATCTACTAAAACAGTGTTCTAAGCAGGAGGATCAGGACCCCTGGGGATAGCAGCAAATATTAGACCCACTGAGTGTAGTAGACTAAATGATCAGCCCCTCGTCTCCACTCTGCTGTGGCAGTAGTATACATCCACACTCTGGCCAGGGCCTCCTGGTGGACAGAATAGTCATCCCCATCTCTTGACTTGGGTTGGCTGTGTGCTTTGGCCAATAAGAAAGCAGTGGATTATGACACAGAGGCTTAAAACATGATTGTGCAGTGCACTTATCACCTGTGAGCTCACCCATGAAGAGAACCTGCCTCAGGGAGCCCCCCTCATTCCAAGAGGATGCGAGTCACGCAGAGCAGACATGGACCCAACCTGCAGCTGGGATGCACCTAAATCTGTCAGTCCTCAGCCAGCCCACAGATTCACGAGTGAGGAAACAAATGCTTCTTCTACCTGTAAGCCAGGGCAAGTTTGAGGTTGCTTGTTACACAGCATGATAGCAATTGCTGCCCGATACACCTGCACACTTATCCAAATTCCGTGTTTTCTCCAACCTAAGCATCACCCCCTTGTGGGAAACCAGGCCATCCTGGGCATGGATCCTGTGTCTCAGGAATGCAGGGATGCATAAAAGTGAAGAAGAGTTCTGCCATGTTAACAGTGGTATCTCCAGGCTGTAGGATTTTTTATTCTCTACTTTCTACTTTTGTATATTTTCCAAAGTTTCTGAGATTAACATGTTTTTCGTAACCAGAAAGAAATACTTTATTAAAAAATTAGAAACCCACTCTCCTTGGCACCTCATTGAACCTGACCCTTGGTGTCCCCAAGAACAGTGGGAATTGTCAAATCCTTCACCCATATAACTGTCTTCAAGTCTCTGAAGAAACGTACTTGGCCCCCTGCACTTACTGGGTTTTCTCAAAGTTCATTAACTCTGGTTCTTGTATGAGCACCTGCCCCTGACACTGCCACCGCTGGCTCCTGCTCTCTGAAGGGGTCCCTGTTGGTCTCTAACCTTAAATCTGGGTGTCCCAACCTGAGTCCTATTCTCCAGGTAAGGAGGCTGGCCAGACAGGGATTGCAGGAAATATCTTAGAGCAGCTTCCCTGCCATGACCTCAGCTGGAAAGGTACTGGGCATTCCAGCCCCGCTCCCACCCCTTTCACTGGGGGCCAGATGCCTGGCCCAGCCCTGCCGTTGGCTCAAGAGCAGCCAGGCCACGTGGGAGGCCTGTGCCCCAAGGCTGTAAGTGCCAGTCTGGCCAAAGGCCTTCCGTGGGAACATCTCAGACATCTTTGAAGCCACGGGCTCCCCTATTTCCCTTGACTGGAGTCTCTAGAAGATGCTGGCACTGTTGCTGTGTCTTTTAGTGCCAGAACTTGCTCACCCCTTGCTGGTGGCTGCTGGGCTTTCTGCAGGACTCAGTTATGCATGGGACACTGAATTCACAAATCCAAGAGAGGGAGCCTCAGGTCCCCGCCTGCTCTCCAGCACCGTGGACAGAGCACACGCTGAGGGCAGGAGCCCTGTGTCCTTGTCTCTAACTCTCTGTGCCTAGCGGGGGGCTGGCACAAAGCAGGTGGTGTTCGATGTTGAAGGAACAGGTGTGTGTGTGCATGAACAAGGGAGTTAGGTTCCTCACGGGGTACCAGAATGCTGCTTACCAGCCACCGTGCGTCACTGAGTTGTCCCCACAACCTGTGACCCAGAAGGTGTTTCCTAATTCCCTTTTATAGGAGGAAACAGCAGCTCAGTGTGAAAATGTGGCTTGTCCGAGGTTATAGAGACAGTCAGTGGTTGAGCCTGGACATGAATTCAAGTGCATTGGGCTCTAAATTGAACCACGGTCACTGTCACAGGACAGTTCAGTAGTAAAGGAACTGTAAGAACAAGAGCGAACATATGGGATTCTTGCTGGGTGCTAAGCTTGTTAGAGCTCAGGCAGCCTTCCTCAGAACCTTGCAGGAGTGCTTATCCCATTGTACCGATGAGGCTCAGACAGGTTAAAGGCTTTCCCAAGGTCACACAGCCCCCATGTTTGTCTCCTTTCAGAGTTAGAGCTCTTAGCCACTATAGGCTGGAGGGAGCACGATAGGGAATCATGATCTAGGGAAAGACTGTACAACTCAAGTGCAAATGGAAGACAGCTCACAGACAGAATCAAGGGAGGAGTGTGCTATTGTGGATCCCTGCCCAGGTGTGGTCTGAGGACCCACATCGTGGGCATCCACTGAGAGCTTGTGAGAAAGGCCGATTCTGCATTCAAGCGTGGTCCCTGGGTGATCCCTGTGCACAGTAAGGGTTGCGAGCACTGGTCTGATTTGCTCTGAGGTGGGTCTGAGCATTGCCCTCCAGCAAGAAAGTGACTCTTGTGGCATTACCCAGAGCTTCTGCTCCATGGGCTTTTACCTAAGAGACGCAAAACCCCTGGCCAGCCAACCTTCAACCCCCCAGCTTGCAGTGGTGTGGACATGCACTCAAGCTGCAGGACACAGGGTAGGATAAGCCCCAGTCCTCAGTGTGCTTTTAGGGAGGTTCCTTCTGTCCTGACGGTTGTTTTCCCATCCCTCTCTTCCCTGGCCACTTCCTGTCTCACCTCCTCCATGAAGCCTTCCCAGCTGCCTCTACCCCAGGCAGAGAGAGCAGAGCTCATCCCTGGGCTTCCAGCCTCTCTCACAGGCTCTTGGGAGCACCTGCCTCGTCAGTCATCACTTAGTTGTTTACACTCTTCTCCCCCACTACAAGAAGAAATTCTCAAGAGGAAAAGCTTCGTCTTAACCACATGCGCAAAAGCCAGTGTGAAGCCCAGTCCAGAACAGGCCCTCAGTACATCTGTGTTGGATGATACATCCTTATGTCCTCAGAACAAATGAGGAATGAATGAAATTCTCAAACATAGGAGTGAATCTCTAAGTGAAAATTTTAAGGAACGTGTAGAAGTCAAAAGTGAGAGGGATATTTAAGGTGGGGCAGAAGAATATTAGCTACAACTTGGCCTTCGGGGTCATCTGTGTCCCGTGCGCAGGGCACCACGCCACCTCCCGGGATAAGCTGCCTCTTTAGCACCCATCGGAGGAGCCCTGCGAAGCCGGCCAAGTGCCCATGAGTTTTCCAGGGGAATTACCGGAGGAGAGAGTTCCCTCTCCCAGCCACCACAGCATCAGACATCACAGGAATTCTGTCACCAGTCACCCTGGGCTGCTGCCAAGAAACATGGAGGGAGGAGACTCATGAGCCGACCCGAGGATGGTGTCTGTCTCGGGGAACCAGCAGGACTTGTCCTGGGTGGGGTGCAGCCACACAGGCCATGGTGCCCTTTCAAGTCCCTCAGACCCCCGGCCCTGTGGACCTTTAACACGGAATTGCAATGGGTGGGGTGGGAAGGGCTAGAAAAACAGGATGGGCCCCCTAGGGGAGGCGAGCGTGTGTGTCTATGTGCATGCATTTAAATTACTGTCTGCTCCTAGATTATTCACAGTGGCTGGATAGATTATCACCAACTCTGGAGAAAGTATTTGGGAAGATTTGACTAAAAATAGGATCTCATGACTGCTATAAAATTGTCTGATGGGAGGTGAGGTCGAGAGCGCTCTAATTCTTTCACATAGAGCAGTGTAGCACATCATTTAAAGGATTTTGACAAGTTGATATAAGACCTCCAATAATTTAAATTTTACCATCACATCCTACACTGAACATGGTGTGGGAGGTCCCCCATAATTATTTGTTTCTGCAATGATTGATTTCAATTTTTCCATTTCCTATGAATTCCCCTAGAAATTATTTTAGGCAAGATGCTGCCATCTAGAAGATGAACAAACTTTAATTTTCTTCCAGCAAATGGTAAAAAGGTAAGATTGTGAGAGCTGAAAAGCCAGTTTGAGAGGAGCAGCTGGTCAGAGTCTGCCTGGGAAAGGTAGGTGCTTTCAAGGGCAACCAAAACTGATGCTTGGGCTCAGAGAGAGACAGTAACTTGCTCAAGGTCACACAGCAAACAGGTGGCAGAGCCCAAGTCTGGCTGACTTTAAAGTGGAGATGCTTTCCCTGGCCAAAGCTTCTCAACCTTTCCCCAACATCCCTTGGCAAAGGAGAGCAAACTCGGACCTTCAGGGCGCTGGAGCCGAGGCCAGAGGGGAAGCACAGGATTTCTTTGCAGTTTCGTATTTCATTGGAAGATTTTATGAGTGAATTTGCATTCTATTTCATAATGCATTGCTTTAATACAAAAATTATGTTTTGTCCCTGTAAAAATCTCAGAGTAAAATCAATGCTCCAGGAAGCTGCACTTCAAGTCCTGCCTGGCAGAGCATGGAGACCCGGGACCTCTATGGAGGAGCCGCCCTCACCCCACACAACTCGCAGCTATCTGTAAACATAGGCTCGTGTTTTAAGATTTTACCAACCACTCCAAGCCCAAGCTTTTCTGAGCTTTGCTCTCCGGGAGCCTAAAGAGTTTCTAGAAATCACAAAGCCTTGAACTTTTCCATGTTTTATGTTCTGGGAGATATTATTTGGGGAATTCCCTCAGGCACTGCGCTCTTCTCCGTCCAGCGGAGGCTGAGCTGCGCTGGTGTCTGGGTGCCCCATCCTGCCAGCCGGGCGGGCCCCTCTCTCCTGTAGCTCTACAGCCAGCCCACTGCCAATGTTCCTCCTGCTCTTGGACACGTTTCCACTCTTGCCCATCTCTGCGCCCCACCTGGACCTGGCCACGCCCACCTCTGGTCTGCACCACTAGGCAGCCTCCTTCCTGGTTTTCTGCTTCCACTCTTGCCCTTTCAAACCCATTCTCCTCACAGTAGCCCCAGCAATCCCTCAAAGAAACAAATTTGGTCATGCCTGCCCTCCCTCTTGCCCCTTCCGTGGCTCCCTATTGCCCGTGTCAATGCCTTTTCCAATGCCTACAAAGCCTGCATGGCCCTGGCCACCTCTCCAACCTGATCCGAAGCACTCACTTTTCCCTTTCTTTCCTGTGCTCCCGCCAGACTGGCCCTTTTCAGTTGCTAGAATTCACCAGGCTCCTTTTTAGGAGGTTCACTGACACTGTCTTAGCTAACTGTGGTGCTGTCCCTTGGCCCTTGCCTGCTCCCACTCATTTATTCAGGGCATTTTTCCTGAGTGCTTCTGCGTGCCTGGCACTGTGCTGGGTACTCTGTGTACTGCGGTGACCTAGTTCTTGCCATCTTGCAGCTTATGCTCTAACAGGTGGGACAGATACACGGGAATAATCATGAACTGTGATAAATGCTAGGATGGGAAATAGCAAAGTGCTAAGGAAGAGACTGCCAGCGTGGGGACGGGGAAGAGGACAAATGAAGCCTCTTCCAACTCATCCTTAGGCCTCAGCTGAAAACTCACCTCCTCTGAGAAGCCTCCCCTTCCCCCTAGACAGGCCAGGCCCCTGTTCATCTGCTCCACAGCTCGCTGTTCTCTTCTTCCCCAGTACATGCCATAGTTTGCAATTAGACATTGATTTGTGCAACTAGAGCAGTGCAGAGGAATGTGCTGTAGAACATCTACTCTGCCCCCAGTGGGAGCTTGGGGAGGTGTCCCCAAGCCTATGTTCATCCACGCATTGACCCAGAGATGTATCATTAACCCATGCCACAGAGGAACAAACAGGCTGAGAACAAGAGAGGCCGCATTAGTCATCTAACACTGCCTAACAAATTACTCCAAAGCTTAGCAAAACAATGACCATTTATTATCTTATTTCTATGGGTCAGGGATCTGGTCATGGCTGAGAAAGGTCTTTTGGCTCTGGGTCTTTCCAGAGGCTTTGATCAAACTGTTAACCAGGGCTGCAGTCTCACCTGAAGGCTTAACCAGGGAGAAATCAGCTCTCAAGCTCACTCACACAGCGTTGGCAGATGAGGTTCCTCCCTGGCTGTTTGACTGAAGGCCTTGGTTCTTTGCCAGTTGTTGGTGGGTGGGGGGGGTGGTCTCCCTCAGCTCCCGACCCTGTGGATCTTTCCATAGAGCAGCTCCTAACATAGTGATTGAGGGAGTGAGGGGGAGACAGCGAGCTGGAAGCCACAGGCTTTGGGAGTCCTAATCTCAGAAATGACAGCTCATCACTTTGCTGTGCTGTATTGGTTAGAAGCAAGTTACTAGGTCCAGCCCACACTCAAAGGAAGAGATTACCCGAGGGCTTGAACATAGGAGATAGAGGGGGCGGGTAGCCACTGGGGACATGTAGAGGCTACTGATCACGGAGGTCACATAACCTTCCCGAGGTCTCGCTGCTGGAATGTGTTCCAGCTGCCTTTGGGAGCTGGGCTCTCTGTGCCCACCACAGGGAGCGAAGATGGGGCAGGAACAGGTGGCTCGCTCCAAGCCCGGGACCTCCTACTGGCCTTGGGCTTTCTGAAAACCACAGCAAATGCACCTTCTCCCATAGAAACTAGAGATGGTTTTCTGCCCAGCCCAGGAGGCTGCAAGGGGTACATGCATTTGCCATGTGAACTGAAAAACGCTAGCTTTCAAAACCCAGGCCCTGGGTAACCCACAAAGGAGTGGTTGGCTGGGTCCCTCTATGACCCTCCTGGTGCTGTGGGTAAGCCAAAGAGGGGGCCGTGCCATGGTCCTAACCCAGCCTGAGAAAATGACTGCTCCTCCCGATTTCCTTGCCTCACACTTGAAAAGCCATTCATGCCTCCTCCGGAGCCCTCTCTGGGGGTTTGAGAAATCCCACGGTTCTTTTGTTTCTCCTCTCAAAAATGAACTCACTGTATGTCCTGTATCCCAGGGCTGGTGGAAAATTAAGCCTCAGTTATTTGGGGGAACTCCCTCCCCATCCTCACCCCCAACCTCATTGGGTGGCCTGGTCCAGGGCAACTTAGTTCAGAACAATTGGAGGTTATTTCCCCAGGAGGATGTAAGCTGAGTGACAGCAGCGACTTTTGTCAGTTTCATGCAGGGATGTGCAGTGGGTGCCTGTCACCTGGTAGATGTCCAGTAACTCTTTGTGGAGTGTTGAATGAATGCCTTTGCCTTGTGGCTACACCCCTTGCCCAAAACATGCCCCTAAGCGAAGGACAAAGGAGTCTCCACCATGCCAGGGCCCGAGTTCCCTTACACAATACAGGCTTGTCCTCTCGGGGCCCAACACGTGGCTTGTGAATGAGGAGTCACTGCGCTGCACTATGAGTCTCCTCTGTTCCAGGACACCTGCTTCTACCCTTCCTGGATTCCAGAAACTTCTCCCTACCCAGCCAGATCCATCTCCCCATTCCCTAATCCCCCCAAACCCACTGTTCTTCCTAGAAAGATCCTCTTTTCTCAAAAACAAAAGCCTCTTTCTCACCTTTGTCCCTGGGGGTGGGAGCCAAGAAAGCCGTTGGCTCCAGCACCAGTGCCCAGCTCTGCTCCCTGGGACTGGGGCTTGGGAGGAGTGAGCGGAGGTCTAATTCTAGTTCTTCTTCTTTCTGATCTTTCCCAGCAGTGAAACAACACCTGACTTTGTATCTCAAGTTTTCCAGCTCAAGGTTGCTGGAGGAGAGTGCCAGCACCCACCACTCAGTCTGAGCCGAGCCTGCGCTCTGCACGGAGGTGAAGCATTTTACATCTTGGGGGCCCAGTCTTCTTACCAAGCACTCTGCCTGCAGCTGGCAGGGTGGGGAAGGCATTGTCAAGTGAATAAAATAGCACAGTGTAACCAGCATCAGGAAAATGGCCCCTCTTGCCAGCATGGTGTGGCTACCTAAAATCCCTCTGACATAGCTTCATGACATAGCTTCATGCCACTGATCTAGGCAAACAGCAGACAACCCCCTTTTCAGACACCCAGATGCCATCCTTGATAGGGATCCTCCCTGTCACATGCAAATCTATACCAGCTAACAGAAGCTACGAGACTCAGGCCTCATGGTGACCTTATCCCCTTTAGGCTTCGTCACACCAGGAGGAAGGAGACTCAGGCCCCGAACAGCCACTGTGCAAAGCCCACATTTATTAGGCACTTACTGAATGCCAAGTACAATGTTAAGTGCTTTTCACGACCATCTCATGTAATCTTTGATACAGGAATGAACATTCCCACTTTACAGATGAGGAAACCAAGTTCCAGAGAGGTATGACTTGCTCAAGGAGTAATGCCATGGGAAGGGTGGCATGAACGTACTTGATTCCACTGCCCACACTCATAATTACCACGTCCCACTGCTCCCTCCAAAAGGATCAGCACCAAAGGAGGACAGACATGGTGGGGACATTCAAAGGGATTCACGACCGTCTGGGCAATCCGGGAGGGCCTCGTGGATGAGGTGTCAGGCTGAAGGATGAGTGGTGTTTGACAAGTGGACTTTCCAGGAGGAGCAAAGGTGCGTAGATGTGCAAAAGCAGGAGGAGGGGTCCAGGCTCTCAAAGCCATGCCTTTAAGCTCGGGTATTACTGGACAGCGGGGAAGGCAGGGAGAGAAGGTGAGAAAGGTGGGCTGGCGCCACATTGCAGAGGGAGGATGACGTCAACCCGGGAGAGCTCGCTGGGTCCGACGAGGCTGAGAAGGGCCAGACTGTGAGTGGCATGGGCAGCGGAACCCAGCCCCCAAATCTGGGGCATCCATCACCCAGCACCCAGGTACCCAAGTCCTGTGCTGGAAGACAGGACACCCATGGCCTCCTGCTTCTCTGGACCTGTGAAGTGACAGCTGCCATTCCTAGACCCCTCCACCCAGACTCCTGGACAACAGGGAGAAGGGGTGCAGGGGGAAGGGAGCAAATTCATTCCAGACAGGATAGCTGGACACCCTGCCATGAGCAGCCCCTAAAGACACTGTCTACATTTTCAACATGGACCCAGGTTGAAAATCCATGGGGCCAGGTGCGGTGACTCACGCTTGTAATTCCAGCACTTTGGGAGGCCGAGGCAGGTGCATTGCTTGAGGTCAGGAGTTTGAGACCAGCCCGACCAACATGGAGAAACCCCATCTCTCCAAAAAAGAAAAAGAAAATACAAAGATTAGCCAGGTGTGGTGGCATGTGCCTGTAATCCTAGCTACTCAAGAGGCTGGGGCAGAATTGCTTGAACCCGGGAGACGGAGTTTGCAATGAGCCAAGGTGACGCCACTGCACTCCATCCTGGGTGACAGAGCGAGACTCTGTCCCAAACAACAACAACAACAACAATAACAACAGCAACAGCAAACAAACAAAAAACCACAGAACCCTTCTGCAACATTTTTTCTCTTCTAACCAGGCTTTAGAGAGCTTACAAAGAATCCTGATTAGTTACACTAAAGAAATGACATTTTCCCTGCTAATTGAGCTAAATTTGAGGAAATATTCTATTACACATACACTGAGATGCTTGTAAGATTGTGTGTGTGTGTGTGTGTGTTTGTTTAAAGGCTTCATTACTCAAAATATTTTTTTAAAAACATTTTTAACCACCTAGATTGTCTAATCCTCTCGCTAAGTGAGGAACCAGAAGACCAGAGAGGGCCCCAGCGTTGCCTGGGGCCACACAGCAGTGAGTGGCAGCGCCCAGAGCCAGGGCCCAGAATCTCTCAGGGACTCCAGCCCCGTGCTCCTTCCACACTTCAGTGCTGGCTTGGTTTGGAACTGCTGGGACCTGAGGAAGGGCGGAAAGTGGACCCAGGGCTCAGGGCTTAGTGCAGCCCAACTTGAGGGCTTATCGAAGCCTTGGCCAGAAACTCTTGACCCATGCCCCGACCCAGACGCCATGGAACCCGGCTCAGCCAGTCCTCCGCAGAGGGAAGCTTAACATCCCCTGGAATGAGCACTGGTCGGGGAGTCAGGAATCCAGAGATCCACCCCAGCCAGGCCACTCCACTTCTTAGCTCAGCAGCACTGGGCTGCTCCTGTCACCTTTCTGGCTTCCTTGGCGGAAAAAAAAAAAAAAGCAGAAATCCTCTGAAAGCAAACGGAGGTCAAGGGCAGGGGCGGGTAACACAGCCGCTGTTGTCTCTTGCAGAGTGAATTCAAAACCAGCTCTGGAGTCACACTGCCCTGCCTGGGACTGAATCCCCCTTGAGTGCTGTGTGGACTTAGGCAAGGAAGTTAAACTCTCTGTACCTGTTTCCTCATCGTACAATAGGGATAATATTATCAAGACCTACCCCCATAAACCAGTAGTGAGGAAATTAAGATAATTCTGGCCGGGTGAGGCGGCTCACGCCTGTAATCCTAGCACTTTGAGAGGCCGAGGAGGGCGGATCATGAGGTCAAGAGATTGAGATCATCTTGGCCAACATGGTGAAACCCCGTCTCTACTAAAAATACAAAAAGTAGCTGGGCGTGGTGGCGCCCGCCTGTGGTCCCAGATACTCTGGAGGCCGAGGCAGGAGAATCCCATGAACCTGGGAGGCGGAGGTTGCAGTGAGCCGAGATCGCTGCCACTGCACTCCAGCCTGGCAGCAGAGGAGAGACTCCATCTTAAATAATAATAATAATAATTCTGTGGAGAGTTCAGGATAGCGCCTGATACATAGTGAGTGTTCTGCATAACTGTATACATAACTGTTAAAAGTTAGCTGTTATTGTTACTGCGCCTGGAACCTCCATTAACTCTACACTCCCTACCCAGGACACGATACATGGTTTCAGATGTCTATCTGCCTAGAGCCTAGCCCGGTGCCTGGGGCTTAGGAGTAAGTGGGCGCAGTGGTGGGCGCGGGGGCAGCAGCAGGAAGGGAATTGCTCAATACACGCTCCTGGAAATATTAATATTCCAAAGTGGATGCATGCAGTGCATTGAGTCCCCCTCCCCTGCAAACTCTCCCTCCCACACCCAAAGCAGCCCCTCCAGGACTCGAGGGCTGGTGAATGAATCTTTGAATGATAAATATTCCTATTTTGATGTCCAGTAATAATGAGCTTGCACGCAAGGTGAGTCATCTAGACCTGGTTCATGGATATCTCTACAATTCCAGAGCTACAGAGTCAACGATCCGGGACATTTATTCATTCAACAAACATTAATTGGGTGCGTGGCAACCTACTGATTCATGAGTTGGAAGGGGGTAAAATATTATATAGAAGCCACACTTAATGTTATTGGACACGTGTTCCCTAAGCGCCTATCCTCTGATCTTGTGCAAACTATACTTATGTGACCTTGTTTATGAATTAATGAGAGCCAGCTAATCCTTCCGAAGACTCCAATTTTCGGTTTGCTCAAAAGCCTTTCAGCCTTTACAAACGAGGACCAGTCTTTCTGCGTTGAGCTAACTCCTCGGCTAGTTAAAAGCTTTCTGTGTCTTTAAAAGGGGGAGGCATCCTGTCAAATGGACCCTAAAGCATAGGCTGAAGGAGCGTGAAGTCCCACCCACTTTCTATGACGTCCTGCGACCCGGCTCCTGATTGCTCTCCTGCGACGTCAATCGCGGGGCGTGTGTCTTCCTGGGACACAGTGGAGGTCTAACCTTTGGTTTGCGGAGCGGTCGGGTGTATTCTCCGCTGCCCTCACGCCCTCGAGGTCCCCGCCACCCGACCCAGCGGCGGAGTCCGCCCGCGCCTGCCGCGGCACCTCCCGCACCGGATCGCTCCTCGCTGGGGCGGGACCTACCCCGGCGGCTCCGGTCACTATGGTCAGTAATCTTGGGGGATCGCGCAGGGGGAGCGGGCAGGGGTCGCAGTGGGCGGAGTCGCCGCCGGGGCAGAAGCACCCGCGGGACGGGGTTCGGGCACGAGTTTCAGAACCGCCCCCCGCAGCCTTCCGACCCCCTGGAAAACGGAGTCCGGACGGACGCTGGGGGCCGGGTTGCGCCCCCCTGTTCCCCGTGGACGCGCAGCTGAGGAGGTCCAGCTCGGCCCCGAGTCCCCGCCCCCAGCGTGTCCTCCCCAGGTGGCCCGGGGCGCCGCCCCGACGGCGCTGGGTGGGAGCCCTCGACGGGAGCGGGGACAGAGAGGCTGCAGCGCTACGGGTCGCCTCCTCTTTGTTAAGTAGCCCCCCAGTCAGCAGCCCACGGCCCCACCCACCCGAGGGCTCGGCCCCTGCCCCAACCCCACGAGAGGATCTAGGGGTTGCACAGGGGCCAGGTCGCCTGTCCCCGCGGGCAGCTGGACGGTGTCCATCTTTGGAGTCAGGACCCACGTGGAGAGGCTGCCTCAAGTTGTGAGATGCATGAGTTACGGGTAGGGGAAAAGCAACTTGGGAATCCCTGATGGAGAGCCCTGTCTGCACAGAACGGGGCCAGAGACCCTCTGAGCCAGGCTAACCCTAGGCTTGGGCAGGTGGGGAAACTGAGGCCAGGCAGCGAAGGGCTGGTACTGATTGTGGTGGACCTGGGACTTGAACCCAGACCTCTGGACTCTCAGTTCAGTGTTCTTTGAGTTACATCAGCTCACCTTCCAGGTTGCCGTGGGGTCAGGCATCCTATAGAGGACTGGGTGGGATGGCTGCCTAAGACCCTTCAACCCTGAGCAGGGGCGCTACAGGGAGCCTGTGGAGTGAGGGCTGGGTGGCTTGAGTCGGGTCCACACAGCCCTAGGTTCAAGTCTCACTTCCCACTGTTGGAAAGCGAGGAGGCTTTGGTCTGCTCTCCCGTTCAGCGCCATTTTGCACATCTGTGTGATGGGCTGCTCCGGGAGCCTGTGAGATGATTAGCTGGGGCTTTTCCTGTGGCAACAGAGTCCTGGAAATGGGTTTGCACGGATCCCTGGTTCTTCAAGCTTGGCCTCCTACCTCCTGGGCAGGAAAATGGGTCACCACGGCAGGATGCTGCCTGATGGGGGCATGGGTCAAAGCCTGGTCATGGCCTGGCACGATCTGGGTGTGGCTTAGGCAGCCAGTGCACTCGAGCTGGGACTGTCCCAGCCAAGCCAGCCTACTGCTGGGGTGTGGCTGGGGGCCTCTGTGGCATCTGGAAGTACCAGCTTCCTGCTTCTACCTGGTGTCCAAGGCTTTACCTGGTTGGGCTGCTCCTGGGAGGCAGCCCAGGTGTTTCTGCATCACTCACTAGGGAGTGGTGGAGCTGGGGTAATGATCGGCTTAGCCACCCAGAGCTAGAGGCTGGATGCCCTCTGGCCATCACTCAGCAGCTGAGAGCACAGCAGAGGCCATAGCTGCTCTCTGTGCCATGCAGTGAGGCTGCTCACTCTGCCCCCATCTGCCCTGACCCGGGAGACCAGAAGTTAGAGGGAAGATGGGGTCCAAAGCCCTCACCCCTCACTGGAGGCTTGGGTGCCTTGGAGATGGATATAGTGGTTAACCCACAAAAATAGGACGTCTGTCTGGGAATCACAGGGGTGGAAGCCATACAGGGTCTGTTTCCTTCCCTTCACATGGCATTTATTGAGCCACCTAGGACATACGGTGGCTCTGTGCTTCGTGGTGGGTTTTTATGTTGAGCCTGCATGGTGTGGATGGTGGCGAGTGTGTGTGTGTCTGGCGGACAGAAGAAATATCCTTGGAAAATACAGCATCTTCTTTGCTTTCCTGCTTCTACATCACTGGGCTAAGCTTGAGGAAGGGCCCCCCGTGGAAGACACAAAGCCCCTTGGAAGGCAGGGGTGAGACAAGGACCAGGCCTCTGGCAGGGACTGCAAATAGCTCGGGGTCTCATGCGCTCAAGGTGCATTTCATGTTTGGTGAATGAATGAGTCAGACGTAAGCAGGAAAACCACAGGGTCCTATTGTGCTTTGTTATGTCATTTGTCAAACAGGCCCCCAGTGGGCACCTTTGTCAGGCCTGTGCTGGGCGCTGTGACAGATGAGAAAGACAAGGTACCTGCCCGCTCTAGGAGCTCACTGCCTGCTGGCCAAGACAGCTGGACACAAGCAGTGTCTGAGCTATAGGTCATGCCTAAGAGGCCTAAGGACTTTGGAAACACAGTGAGAAGTCAGTGTGCTCTGAGGGAGTGGGGGCGTCGGAAGGTTTTGCAGAGGAGGTCTTTTGAGCTGGGGAAGGTCTTTGAGCTGGGTTGAAGGATGTACATGAGTGTTCAAGAAGGATTTGGGAAGGGTGCATTCCTACTGGGGGGTGCAGGGTGAAGGGACAGTGGGCTCTCAGGCCTTGAAGGATGGTCAAGAATGGGGGATTTTGGCAAGAGTAAACAGCCTCTGAAGATGCAAGGAGATCGAGGGAGGCAGGGAAATTGAGTCTAGAAAATTTGGTGGGGTCAGGATGATCTGTGCAGGGCCTCACTGCTGTGCACAGTGAGGGTGGGGTTTGGGTTTTATTCCACCAACGAGGGGGAAACCGTAACATATTTTTGACAAGTAAGAGGTGGTTGACTTGGACGATCTCTCTGACAGTGAAGTGGACACAGGGTTGGAGGTAGGCGGGCTGGAGCCGGAGCCCAGCTGATCCCATGCATGCATGCGTCCATTCATTCATGCAGTGTGAGCTTCCCGGGCTGCCATAACAAAGTGCCGCAAACAGTGGTGTAGAGCAACAGAAATGGATTCGTACGGGGCTGGAGGCTGGAAGGTCAAGGTCAAGGTGGCGGCCATGCTCCCTCTGAGGGCACTAGGAAGGTTCTGCTCCCGGCCGCCCTCCAAGATTCTGGTAGCTCCTTGGCTTGTGGCTGCCGAACTCTGATCTTCACATGGCATGCTTCCTGTGTGTGGGTCTGTGTCCCAGGTTCCTCTTTCTATAAGGACACCAGTCAGATTGGATGGGGGCCACCCTACTCCAGTATGACCTCATCTCAGCTCATTATAGCTGCAATGACCCTATTTCCAAATACAATCACATTCTGAGGTACCAAGGATTAGGAATTCAGCATTGGAATTTGTGGGAGGGGGACATAGTTCAACCCGTAACACTCTATACATTTCTGGAGCATGGCTGTGTGCCAGGCACTGAGGAGCTGGCACTGACAGGCAAATCCCTGTCCTCATGGAATTGACATTCCAGTGGAGGGAGCCAGGCAGCATGCAGGTAAGCAGGTGAGGCTATCAGATCGTGCCCTGAAGAAATAAAGGTGAGAGGGATGCGGATGGGAATGGGACGGTCTCTCTGAGGAGGTGGTGCCACCTGTGTCTTGGGAAAGACAGAGGAAGAATTCAGGTTGAAGGAGCAGCTGTGCAAAGGCCCTGAGGTGAGAATGGGTATGTCTTATGAAGGAACAGAGAGGGCCACATGGGGTCAGACCTGGGAGGTCGCTGTATAAAAGGTTGAGTCTTGGCCTCAGTGAGGGAGGACATTGGAGGGCGTGGAGGAAGGGTGTGCCCTTGCTAGCTAAGCAGCTTGTGGAGAACGGACTGGGATGGGGGCAGGAGTGGAAGCCAGGAGGTCATTGGGCAGATGTCAGTGCAGCCTCCCTGGGGGGAGATGATGGCAGCTTCGGCCAACAGGGAGGTTGGGGAGAGAGGACCTTCTGGGTCTGGGTGTGAGCTCTGCTTGGATGGAGGAGCATTCTGGGGAGCTGGAGAAGCCTGCGGGGGCGGGGGGTGGAGGGGGCGAGGCGGCAGGACAGCAGTCAGACTTCCGAGCAGCGGGTGGCCGTGGAGTCAGAGCTCTAGGGAGAGGAAGATCTGAGGGTCTGTTGGGAGGACGCTGCATGTGTCCAGGCATATTATAAGAGGGAAAGCCAAGGCCCAGGTCAGGGTCTCTGCAAAGCCAGCCAATAACTGACCAGGGGGTGAAGCCTCAGGGCAGGGTCTTCCCACTTTTCTTCGAGGAGCAGCAGAGAAGGGACATGTAGCAGGCTGAGCAATGGTTCCAATGATGTCCACGTCCTAATCCCCACAACCTGTGACTATGTTACCATGGCGAGAGGGACTTGGCAGATGGGATCCAGTGAAGGATCCTGAGTTATCCAGGTAGACACGATGACGTAATCACAGGGTCCTGATGAGAGTGAGGCAGAGTGATGTGGGTGGGGGTGGGGGCGCAGCGGGTGTGTGAACCAGGAAACCCGGGAGCCTCTAGAAACAGAAGAAGACGAGAAAACAGATGCTCCTCTAGAGCCCGCGGAAGGAGCGCAGCCCTGTCACTTGAGGCCAGCAGCACTCCTGTGGGACTTGTGGCCTCCAGCACTGTTGGGTCATATATGTGTGTTATTTCAGGACACTCTTTGTGCTTGTTTGTTACAGCAGTCACAGGAAACACACAGGGCACTTGGCTGCCCCTACGGCCATGGCTTCCCAACATTTATCATCGCTCACCTCATCAATACAACGCCTCTGAGGCTGGGCGCTCAAGCCTGTAGTCCCAGCATTTTGAAAGGCCAAGGTGGGGGGATCGCTTGAGCCCAGGAATTTGAGACCAGCCTGGGCAACTCAGTGAGATCCCATCTCAAAAACAAAAACAAAAAACCGTTGAGCACTGCATGCATACATATGTCACATATCATCGCCCTGAGTACACATGTAAAGGGTCATTTCCTTCCAGCCCCCCGGGAGCCGTCCACAGTGCTGGGCCCACAGCTGCGAGCTGCTTCAGGAGTCCTTGGGTTATACGGGCAGGCTTCAGGTATATACAGAGGCTTGGGAGGCTATCTAACTTAATTTAATTAGCAAAACCAGAGGAATGTGGGGACTCGGGCTTTCCCTAAATTTGGAGGTGGGGCTCGGTACATGGATGAGGGATGGGGTATCGGGGCAGGCTCTCCCACATCATGGTGGGAGTTTTGTTCGCCAGCTCTTTAATCTCAGCTGGTGCTCCAGGGATGTAGGAGGAGGGACCAGCGGACACATGTAGTGCCGGCTCCCAGCAAAGACTCAAAGCCAGCCTGAACACTAAGCCCACGTCCTAGAGCTTTCTGCTAGTTCCCAGGGTTACTGGAGAAAAGCAGTGATTAAAGATCATCCTTTTCTCACTTTGAAATGTATTCCTCCACACAAGCTGCTAAATCTGTTTCCAAGCCACTGTGCTATATGACTTAATTAATTAGTATCTATTTGCAAACCAGCAATTAAAGGGCTAAAGTCCTTTTAGGTGGCCTAATTAGGTCTGACAGGACATTGTCAGATGTGGCCTGTCCTTTCTCCATAACATCCTAGAAATGTTCAGCCATGGTTTATAAAGCCAATATGAATGAGAGTCAGCCAGGGCAAGCATCATGCCTGATTTATGGGCTAGTAAATTGAGGGTGTCCCTGGAGTTCTCCTGGGAGCTTGAGTCTCTAGTCTTGCCAGGGGTATGGCCAGGGCCCTGCTAGTGGGGCATGGTAGGGGACAAACTTGGGGGGACTTGGGTCATTCTGGAGGTGCCAGGTGGGGACTTGAAGGGCCAAAGTGAGAATTCACCTGTCCCCACGTCCCCCAGTAAGCACATCTGGGACCACTGGGGCACTGGAGCCAGCTTAAGTTTCTGTCACCTGCAGATGGAGGTAGCCCACCTGTGAGACATTCGTAAGCAGGGACAGCTTTACACAGCATGGAGTAAAGGGAAAAAAACCTCCAGAATATCTATAGACTAACATTATGCAAACTTCAAATGCATGCATACTTACAAGTCTGTATTTTTTAAAGGACAGATATATTTCATTTACACAAGGTACCTAGAATAGTCACATTCATTAGGGACAGAAAAGTAGAAAGGTGGTCACCAGAGACTGGGGGCAAGCAGATGGGGAGTTAGTTTTAATGAGTAGAGACTCATCATAAGGACATGCATGAAAAAATGGGTATGGGAGTTTCAGTTTGGGAAGGTTAGAAGTTCTGGGGATGACGGTGGTGATCATTGTACTGTTGTGTGAAGGTACTTAATGCCACTGAACTGTGTACTTAAAAATGGTTAAAATGATAAGTTTTAGGTTATGTATGTCTTACCATGATAATAAACAAGTATATCTAGAAGGACATGCTGTAGAGAATCCCTGTAGAGGTGTTGGGGAATGGAGGGATGGAAATAGGGATCAGGGATGAAGGGGCAATGAAAAAAGACCCTCCTGAGGCCGGTGCCCAAGTGTGTCCTGAGGGTGTGTGAGCTCAGCTCTTAGCAGCCGAGAGGGCTCCGACCTGCTCTGTGGTATTTTTTTTATTTTTTATTTTTTTCGGATGAAGTCTCCCTTTGTCCCCAAGGCTAGAGTGCAGTGGTGTGGTCAAGGCTCACTGCAACCTCTGCCTCCTGGGTTCAAGTGATTCTCCTGCCTCAGTCTCCGAATAGCTGAGAGTACAGGCACCCACCACCATGCCTGGCTCAATTTTGTATTTTTAGTAGAGATGGGGTTTTGCTATGTTGGCCAGGCTGGTCTCGAACTCCTGACCTCAGGTGATCCGCCCGCCTCGGCCTCCCAAAGTGCTGGGATTACAGATATGAGCCACCGCACCCAGCCCTATGCAGTATTTTTCCTTAACTTGGCTCTTTTAAAGAGCTTAAGTAGATTTGTCAAAAATGCAAAGTTTATATTAATAGAGCAAATGGAAACCTAACTCGGCTTTCCTGGTATAGGTGCCACCCCCGTTCCTAATCCACCTTGAAATATTCCTCATTTTAACTGCCGATGGCAGTTTTCTGCATTAAAGTACTTATCTCTGCATGTTGAAGACTAATTCCTTAAATCCTCTTCCCTCCTCCGTTAATTACCTTCTCACACACTGCAGAGTAAACGCAGCTAATTTTGTCCTCCTTCTGCCATTTTGGTTTTGGTTTTGGGCAGTCTAAGCAAAGCAGTATCAAATAGAGTTGTTCTGCTTTTTGATCTATGATTTTAAAAGACGCAAGCCATCATTTGAAGTCAGCAGTCTGTAAAAACAACAAGACTTTTATGCAGTAGAAACCCATTGTTAGGTAAATAATGGGACTTTGGAATGAAGTCAGAGGGTGCGTGAGTGGGAACGGGAGGTCCAGGGCAGGAGTGCTTGTTTTTCAGTATTGCCTGTTTGTCCTCTTACCGTCCATGCAAGGCAGCAGAGGCAGAGCTTTTGTTCTGAAACGTATGGAATCCTGTGAATATTTGCTGTGTTAGCATGTGGTATGAGTGCCAAATTAATTGTACACCTAGCCACTGTTATTATGCTAGTAATGTCAATCTTCCGTGATTTAGAATAGACCAAAACATGTTAACTTTTTATACATTTGCCTTTGAAGTCAATAAATCTGGCTTGGTTGAAGTGAAAAGAAAAAACACAAATGAAAATGGAATGATTTTAAGCTTCGAGTCAGAGGCCTGCCCACTCTTGAGAAGCGAGACTAGCAAAGTAGAAAGGAATTGAAGGTATGCTAGAGGCCGTCTTTCTCATTGACGCGATTAGAAGGCTTGAAGGAGGTAGAAAAGCAAGTCATTCTCCTTCCCGATGTCAGTGACGTATTTTACCGCCATGTCTGGACGTTGCCTGTGAATCGTCTCTGGTTCCACCTGTGATGAGCATGTCTCAGGGTAGAAAACACTGTTGTGGACACTGAGCCCCCAAGGTCAGGAGCAGGATGAAGAACTTTGCTGGGGGAGGCCTCAGGGGCCAGAGGTCGGGACCTGGCCTGCTGGGAAGAAGGCCCTAGGCCGCCCTGCGTGGAATGTTCCTTTGTGTGTAGCAGCCTTGGTCCTTGAAGACCTCCTGGACTCTGTGCTCTGCCTGCCTAGCAGTTTGGCGTGGTAGAATTTCCATGGGCTTCAGCGTCAGATAGATCTGCCTAAAATTACTTCTTAGCACAGGGCACCTGACCTTGTCAGTAGAATGGGTATAATGATACCCATCTCAAGAGGTGGTTGTGAGGATAAAGTGAGATACTGGGGACATGTCAGCCTCTCTCCCCACGCCTGGAACGTCATATGTGCACAATAATGGCCCCTGTTATCACTCCAAACCTCTTGGGCTCAGGGTAGCAGCAGATCACCCGATCATCGTCCATGTGTTGACTTTCAACCTCATGTTCACAGGATGGCTGCTGAGACGTTGCATCTGCAGTCATGGCAGGAAGGGCTAGAACACTCCACTCTGTTCCTTTTTTCCAAAACCAAAAGCTTCCCCAGAAGTCCCCAGTGGATTTTTGGTCCAGCTGGCCAACCCCAGCTACCTGGCTGCCCATAGTTGCAAGGGAGGCTAGGAAAATGGGAAAGAGGTAGGATTGCTGTGACTTACCCAGGCATTTTTTTATCATGTTGTGGGGTTCCATTAGTGAGGAGGAAACGGGCCACAGCTGATAGACAACAGCCCTCGGCACCTGCCCCCTTGTGGTTGTCTGTTTCTTCCTGATGGTTTTCCTGTTGCTTTGCCAGCCTGTGCTATGATATCAGGGCAGAAAGAAGGAAGGAGCCTCGGGCTGGTTAATTTTACAAAGAAGGGTGGGTAGAGAATGGAAGCTTCTAGAAGCAAAATCCAGAATCCCCTCTCCCCACCCCCCAAAGTGTTTGCATGCTGTTTACGCTTTAGGAAACATTCTTCATCCTGTTCTTTAAAACAATAAACTCATCCTCTATTTTTAAGCTTTCTTCTGGGAAGTTGCCCTGAATCCCCCTTGCCTGGGGGAGATTGTGTTTGGTGCCACCAGAAAGGGAGAAAAGGAATAAAGTGTAAATTCAAGGGAGAGCCCGAGCCTGACTCAGATGAGGTGGGGGAGAGCAGGGAGGCGTCATGGAAGAGGTAGCTTATCCTCTTCTCTGTGCCAGGCCCCGGGTGAATGGAAGATGGCAGACAGTATGACAAGCTGTCATCCAGGCCCCTAAAAACACCCCTGCCCAGTCCCAGCTTCTCCCCTGACCTGATACTGGACATAGGCTCGGGGCCGGATGGAATCTTGCAGTCTGTCCCACGTGGAGGCAGGGGCAACAAAAGTCATTTAGGCCTCATTGTCTACTCTCATGGGCCAGCTTTCTGCTTCTGTGTGCTGAGCTTTGGAAAAAGCTAATCATCAAAAATCCGGAGATACTTCTCCAGGTGAAGAAAGGAGTTTGCAGTATCAGAGGGCTCCTCTCTGAGCAGGAGGTATGGGGTTGAGGTCATTATCTGGTCAGTGATGAGGCTGAGAGGCTACCAGGAAAGGCCACTGTGGCCAAGGTGTGACATGAAAAAGGCCAGTTACAACTCAATGTCAAAAATGATGGTGATAAATGGATGGAAAACTAGATATCTATTTACAACAATCCCAATGAACAGTGACCATCCACAGTGCTCTATCGCATAAAAATGGTCTCTCCGGGTTGTGTGCAGGAGCCAGCCTCACTTCTTTTAAGCTGCAAACTAAAATGGTTTTAACACCGTTTTTCTCATAGTATGTTTATGCTGCAATCAAAGCAGCTCTGGGTGGGTTGGAGGCAGAGCTGCATCTCCTGCCTGTTTGAACCCTGCTGACAAGATAGCACAAAGCAGAGACAGCGTCCATGGGGAGCTGGCTGCTAGAACGAGGTGTCTCCTCAAGTTTCCTTCACCCTGAAGCTTCCTTCAGCAGTTGCCTCCTCCCTGCCCACTGATTTCTTCCTGGGCCTGGAGAGACCCTGTCTGTAGGAGGCTTGCCTTTCTGGGTTGAAATTAACTTAGACCCGGAGCTGGGCTGCAGTATGAACTTTCGCCAGTAGGTGGTGCATGAAGATGCCCTCCCGCCCTATGCTCTGTGAACTCAGATGGCTGACACCTTCCCTGCGTCTCCATGTACCAGTGCCACACAGTTGCGGCCCCTTCTGGTGACCTTATCACCCCCTATCTTTATTGTTTTTCCCTGTAGACTGTGAGCCTTGTGGGTCAGGGGAGCCAGATGTTCTTCCTTCATTTTTCCACCATGTGACGCAGTGCTTGGCATAGGCCGGATGTTCAGGAACTGTGGGATGAATAAAAGAATGAATGAATGCATGAATGAGAGAGGAGGGATGAAGGGAGACAGAGGGCCTTATCCTCCAGCATGAAGGTTCATTAGGTTTGAGGTACATATGTGAAATGATTCTGTGAAATGAATCAGGTTTCAAGTAACAAGATGAGTTTCCTGATAACCAGGGCTACCTTTTCACAATGGCCCCGACCCTATCCTGGAAACTAGCGCTGTCCTGGAAACGTGGTGATCCCAGCAGGCGTCTAGGGTGCTGATACTCCCAGCATGGGAAGGTGGGAAGGTCTCGTTCACTGTTTCTGTAACCTGCAGTTCAGAGGCCACCAGCTTGCAGAGTCCCATTGGTTGCTTTTGAAATTGTCATAGCATTTCTTCCTTCCCTGTCTTTCAGAGTGAAACATCTTTCAACCTAATATCAGAAAAATGTGACATTCTATCCATTCTTCGGGACCATCCTGAAAACAGGATTTACCGGAGGAAAATCCAGGTGAGGCAGAGGTCAGGGAGAAGAGCATCCTAAACTAAACAGGCTGGGGTTGGGAGCATAAAGACGATGCATCTTTGAAGGCCAATAGTTTGGGCCAGGTTCCTGGGTGAATGCAAGGACTCCTAGGATCTTTTGATGTTGGACATTTGCCTTAGCAAAAAAGGAATTTTCGTTTAAAAGTTTGGCACTATCCTAATGTTTTATTTATTCACCGAGACTTCATTACAACTCTGTGAGGTAAGTACTTTTATTACCCCCATTTTACAGCTGAGGAAACTGAGGCACAGAAATTAAGTGGTGGCCATGTAGCTCATGAGTGGCCAAGCTGGGATTTAAACCCAGGCAGCCGAGTCTTATAAGCCACATTTATAACTGCTGTGCTGGAAGACCTCTTGGAGGGAAAGTTCACTCCAGTGGGGCGAAAGGGATTTGTGGGCGGGCTGCAGGGATGGCTCATGGAGCACTCACCCATGGGTGGCAGGAGGAGCTGGATGCCCGCTCCGTCCCTCTGGCAGCAGGCTGTGGCTGCTCTCTGCACTCTGCAGACCTCCTCTTACTGCAGGACAGGCTTGCTCTGGCACTGGCCCCATAGCCCCTTTCCTTCAAGCTCCTCTCAGACACGCAGCACCGTTGCTGGGCCCCATTGCTTAACCTCAGAGACTCTGATGGGTCCAGCTTGGGTCAGGTGTCCATCAGCAGCCAGGGGTAGTGGTGTGGGCGTCATGTGGTTGGGACGCTGCTGCAGGGGCACTTCCAGAGCAGGATCTGGGCTCTGCAGCCTGCTGACTCTCAGGTACCCCAGAGTCCTCCTGGAAGATGAGCCAGGGGCTCCAGAGAGTGCCTGCCTGCCCGCTGCCAGCTGCCCTTTGGTGGGCCCAAGTCAGCTCTCAGCCTTCTCATGGCTATGGAGGGAACAGGAATGCCCAGACCCCTTGAAAATCATCCTCTGCTGTCAAAACTCTGCTTATGGTCCCGTGAGGCAGGAAAGGGTATTCCAGGCCAGTTCAGAGGGACGCCTACTTATTGCTAGAGGCAGAGCTGGAGTCCACCCTTCCAGCCCCTGCTCACACATGCAACCCCACCCCCACTTCTGCCAGCTGCCGATCCTCAGTGCCCTACGAAGCCTTCCCCAACTTTCAAAATCCAGTGCAATGCCAGTGCCCCATGGCACCCAGCTGGACACTCCTTCTGTCCTCACACTGCCACTGTCTCATCACCCATCTTCTCTCCCGGGCTGTAGGCTGCCTGGAGGCAGGGACGGACACACAGGACAATGCAGTGTATTTTTATTTCAGGGGGATGAACGAGGGTGGGAGGTTGAGGGGACAGCAGCCCGGAGGGAGGGAGCAGGCGTTTCCTGGGAGAGATGGGGGCACGTGGCCAGTCCCAGCACCCAAACCACACAGAGCCGTTGCTGCTGCAAATGCCCACATTTCTTTCTGTCCCCTCAGGAACTCAGCAAAAGGTTCACCGCCATCCGCAAGACCAAAGGGGATGGGAACTGCTTCTACAGGGCCCTGGGCTATTCCTACCTGGAGTCCCTGCTGGGGAAGAGCAGGGAGATCTTCAAGTGAGTGCCGGGGTCTCCTGGGCTCTGAGGCTGTGTTCCCTGTGCTGGGTCAGCCCCAAGTCTCTTGGAGGTTCCCAGAGAGTGAGTTGAAGGGCTGCCTGGCAGAGGCATTTGATGTTGGGGGCTGTGGTGGAGGTGGGGGCGGCCAAGGGCACAGGATGGAACTGTGACCTTCCAGGCACTTTCCAGCCTTCTGTTTCAGCCACAGGCCTGGGTCAGTCCAGGTGAGTTACACGGAGCAGGTACTTTGTGACCCACTCTGAAAAGAGAAGAGAACACACACAAAAGAACCTTTGCCCCAGTGTGTTGCATAATTCCTGCTGACCTTGGTTTGGAGCGTGTGCGATCCAGGCATTCAGCTGGCCGGGCCTGGCCCTGAGGTTCATGCTGGCGAAGGTCTGTGTCCAGAGCGGCCCCTATCATCTCGGCTAGTTCAGGGCTTCTCACACCTGAACGTTTGTACAAAGCCCCTGATTCTCTAGTCCATAGCAAGAAAAAAAAAAAAACAAAGACGAACAAGGCCTGAGACCTGGCCAGGACCCGAATTCCTGTTCAGTGGGCGCGGGCAGAGCCGAGACTGCTTTTCTCAGCGGCGCCCAGGAGACACTGATGTGCTGGGCCTCAGACTGCGCTTCGAGGAGCAAGGAGCTAAGAAACCCACCGGCTCTTACCCTGTGGGGGTCTCACAGCCCTTAGAGGCTTTGGTGAGGGCCACGGGCTCTCCTCGTCTGAGACCCACACCCACACGCACTCCGGAAACAGTGCAGGGGGCAGTTTGTCACAGAGCATCTCTTTGGCTAAGGCAGCTTTCTCAACAGCCACACGACCGACGTTTTGGGCCAGCTCACGCTCGTCTTGGGGGCGGTCCTACGCATTGTAGCCATCCTTGGCACTACCCACGAGACCCCAGTAGTAATGCCCTCCCAAGTCCTGACAGTCCAGACTGTCTCCAGACACTGCCAAGAATCTCCTTGTGGGGGAAAAAGTCGACCCTATGAGGCTGAGAACTGCTAGGTTAAGGCCATCATCTCCTGTTCAAAATACGCATGATCTCAAAGAGGGTAGAAGCTGACCCATCTGTTCCCTGACTGAACCGTTCAGGTTGTTTCCCCAGCGACAGACTGGCAGAACCCCTTTTCATGGAGAGTCAGCTATCCCAAGCCATTCCCCTCCCCAACTTTCTCACAGCCCTGTGGGAACCAACACAGCACAGTGCAGGGACTATGACCCCACCTTTATTTTCCCCACCACCTGTGTCCCCTGGAGTTGGGTCAAGCAGCAGCCCTGGGCTCTGAGGTCAGACCTCACTCTCTTGCTTACTTGCTGTGCAACCGTGGGCAAGTGACTTGACCTCTCTGATCCTCAGTTTTCATGCCTATGGAAGGTGGACATGATAACCCACTTCAAGGTGCTGTTGTGAGGACTCAGTGGGTGATGCTGGCCAAGCCCGGCCCCTGCATCTCTCTCTGCAACAGCCCACGTGCTCTGTTCACCTTCACTCCGTCCTGTCTCCCCGCTCCAGGCAGCACACACAGGGTGCCACACTCAGACCCTGCTCTAGGCTGTGGGGATACTGCAGTGAACGAGAGAGGCAAAAATCCCTGCCTTGTGGGGCTTGTGTCCTGATGGGAGAAGATGGACGGTACATGAGTATCATGTTTGAGGTGTCAGACGGTGATAAGTATTGTGGGAAGAATCAGGCAGGAAAGAGGCCGAGAGTGCAAGGTCTGGGCGTTGCATCTTCAAGTAGGGTTGGAGAGGTAAGGGCAGCAGGGTACACAGAGCCTTGGGCCTTTCTAAGGACCTTGGCTTTCAGCCTAAAGGATATGGGAGCCACCAAGGGATTGCATGGCACGGGGGACCAGACCTGCTGGCTGCTCAGGGGCGGGGACATAGCTGGGGCGATGTGGCCAGGGAGAGATCCAGAGGGGAGATGGCTGTGGCGTGAGCAGGTGAATGCAGCAGACAGAGCAAGAAGTGGCCAGGTCTAGATACCCGTGGAGGTGGCAAAGACAGGATTTGTGCCCGACTCGCATGTTGGACATGGCAGAGTCAAGGATGGCTCCCAGGAGTTTGGCCTGAGAGTTAGCAGGATGAAGTTGTTTGCTGCAAGGGAGGGCAGAGGAGGATCAGGAGCTCTGTTTTGGTGATACTAAGTCTGAAATGTCTGGGACCCATGGAGTGGGGGTGTCTGGTGGGCAGTGGATGTCTGAGGCTGGCGCTCAGTAGGCAGGCCAGGGCACACAGGTGATAAGTTAAACCACAAGGCTGCATGAGGCCATCGGCACTTTTTCTTTTTAATGTTTTTAAAAACATTTTCTTTCTCTCTTTTTTCTTGAGATGGATCTTGCTCTGTTGCCTAGGTTGTCCTCGAACTCTTGGGCCCAGGCGGTCCTCCCTCCTCAGCCTACATCTTCTTACACAAAAACCGAGACCATGTCACTCCCAGGCTTGAAAGATGCCCTTGGCCTCTAGGAGCAGTGGAAGCCCCTGACACCAAGGCCCTCCACACCGGGCCCCGGCCCCTCCTGCCCCATTGCCTGTCCTCCCTGAGTTCCAGGCACAAGGACCCACTTACCCTACACACGCTAGAGCTTGCGGGTGCCTGACATGCTGCTCTGGGCCCAGGTAGCCCTGCTTCTGACCCAGCTGTGGATTCCTCGGCCCTAGGCAGGTCGCTTCACTCCTCTGTAGCTCCTTTCCCTGGTTGAACAGTGGCCACAGCCCTGTCCTGGGCATGAAGTGATTGACTCATGAGTACTTACAACACTGACCGACGTGTTCCGTGCTAGCTCTTACCGTCTGCGTCATGCATCCTCCACAACCCGCCGTCTCCCTGTGTGCAGTGAGCCCAGAGCCACCCAGGCAGACACCCGTTCTCTGCTCAGTGCTGCTGCAGGGCTGGGGCAAGCGTGTTGCAGCAGTATGCTTGCTTGCTCCAGCCCTGGAGCTCGCATCCTTGCTCCAGAAGTATGCAAAGTACTTCTGTGTGCCAGAGGCTTGGAGAACACGCTCTTCCTTTGAGGGGAGCCACTGTTATTACCCAGTCTTACAGATGAGCCAACGGAGCCTTGTAGAGGTCAAATGATGGCAGAGGTCCCCCACAGGCTTGTGTGCAGCCCCAGCCTGTCTCAACTTGCCCTCTGAGCCCCAGTGCCGTCCTTCCCTCATCCCTGCCTTGCCTCCCAGGGGGGCATGTCCTAGCCTGGGCTTGCCCCGTTCTGACAGGGCCCGCGTGCTGCTTATCTCTGCATCCCCAGTGCCTGGCACAGAGGGGCCTGCAAGTCACTGGCGAGGGATGAATGTGGAATGAGGCAGAGGCTCAGGGGTGGGAGTGGGGACAGGAGAGCTGGGAGCAGAGCAGTGCACTTCATGGCCATGCAGGGACAGAGTGACCGGAAGAGGGTGTGGGGCCTTGGAGCGACCCTGGTGGACTGCAGCTGGCTGCCTCCTGGAGCTGCTTCCAGTGCCCTGGCTATGCTGAAGACAGAACGGGAGGTGATGATGAGGTGGCTCCTGAGCGAGAGGTGTCAGCCAGCACCGACCTGCAGATCCTTGCCCTGGCCTGGAGGGGAAACCTAGGCAGGCCCTGCCACAGGGGAGGCCTCGTCCTCTCGGGCAGCCCTCTGTTCACCCTCAGCACCCCGCAGTCGAGGCATCATCGCCATCCACATTTGTGCCAAAGGGGAGCCTATGGCCAGAAGCCACAGGGGGACTTGACAGGTCTGGAGGTGACTGTGGCTAGAAGCCAGCACAGGCTCCTTCCCTCCAGTTCAGGCACCTCACCCTGCAGTCAGAACAATTTAGTCCTGGCCCAGGCAGGACTCAGATATGCCAGGACCAGCCAGGGGCAGGCGGCCTCTAGGCAAAAACACTCCTTCTGAACTAGGAGACCTGCTTCCTGTCCACACACACTACCCTCTCCTCCCCACTCACCTCCGGTCCTCCTACAAGGCACCAGGCCTTCCAGGAGCACAGCAGCTTCTGAGGTGGCCCAGGCCTCTGTATTCCCTTGTGAAACCTTCCGCCTCCTGGGTCCTGTCCGAGCCTGGTCCTCTTGCCCAGGGAATGGGTGCAGGCCTGGAGAACTAGGTGTGGCTTTAGTGTTCTGCACCCGCCAGCCGGTCACCCAGGGCCACTCACCTGGTCTTTGTGGGAAGCAGCCCCTCCTCCATACCTCATTGCTGCCACTAAATTCAGAGTGTCCTGAAGCCGGGGCCAGGCCTGCGTTTCTTGACATGCCCCCCGAGGGCACCAGGACAGGTCCCAGAAAGGGGCTGTGCCATGAGGGGGCCTGCAGTAGGTGCAGAGAGGAACTACCCAGCATGCACAGAACAAGGGCCTGTGGAGCAGGTCCCCAAGGGGGACTTGGTGCTGGCAGATGCTTGACAGCAGGCTCTGGGCATGCGGGAGGCCTGGTGTGTGTCATTAGCCGATTGCTGTGGTGTCAGTATTCAATACTGTCATGACTGAGTCAAGCTGCCCTCATGAGGTCACTAAGTTGGAGAAGATGCAGAAACACACACACCTTAGTCCATATTGTCTTTCCACCATGCACACACAACGCACCTTAGTCACCAGGGCCTGGCAGTGCCAGGGTGACGTTCACGGGGCATGGCTGTGTGTTGGGGGTGGGGCGGAAGTTCTGCGGTTGAGAGATGAGGTTGTGCAGTGGGTTTAGAGGGGGACGTACATTTGCCAATCACAGCCCACTCGCTGTTTCCCTGTAAACACCTAGTCTAACCCCCTGCAGGTTCAAAGAACGTGTACTGCAGACCCCAAATGACCTCCTGGCTGCTGGCTTTGAGGAGCACAAGTTCAGAAACTTCTTTAATGCTGTGAGTTCACCTGGTCCCTCCTTCCACATGTGGCAGAGCAGACAGGAACGGGCACTGGCTGGAGCCCCCGAACAGCCCACCGCTCTGCTCCTCCTGGCTGGGGAAGGACAGAGGGCTGCTTCCTGCTTGTGGGGGTGTGGGCACAGGGAGCCCAAGGCCCTGCCCTCCCTCTGGGAGAAGGCACGTCCTTCACCCTGTTCCATCTCCACCCCATGCCTCCCCATCCACTTAGTTAAGGGGAGGGATTGAGGACTCTCAGATCCTTGCCCAGTGTGCACGTGAGAATCCAAATCCAGGTAGCGATGGGGGGACACCCAACTGCCACTCCCTAGACTTGCCTCTGGGCTAGTGTACAAACTACCAAGTCTAGGTAACCCTGGGTCACTTAGCTTAGGCAGAATCTCAGACTGGTTTTCAACCTCACCCTGAGAATCTACAAATGAAAATGCTCATGAGTGCCTTGCGGGGAGGGAGGACGTGGAGGGAGAGCGCGGAGGGAGGGCCAGGGCTTGCTTGGGCCTTCTGGCTGAGGGCCGGGTGGACGTAGTTTTACAGCGTGGTGGAACTGGTAGAGAAGGACGGCTCAGTGTCCAGCCTGCTGAAGGTGTTCAACGACCAGAGCACCTCGGACCGCATCGTGCAGTTCCTGCGCCTGCTCACGTCAGCCTTCATCAAGAGCCGAGCAGACTTCTTCCGGCACTTCATCGATGAGGAGATGGACATCAAAGACTTCTGCACTCACGTAGGTTTCTGGGGTCTCAGCCCCAACCCCGGGCTCTGCTGCTGGCCCTCTCCTGCAGACTTCAGCACCCCATCCCTAGCCAGGGGACCCAGCACTTCCCCTCCCTGGAGATTTCCCATCTGAAAAATAAAAGATTTGGACTGGCCTGTTTACAAAACCCCAGTCATAGTCTGAGGGTCACATTTGTTAGACGTGTTTATGATGCACGATATTTTAAAATTGGGCAGTTTTCATATGAATGTTTGGATTTCTGTTGGAAAATCAGACGATCTAGCCCCCAGGCCCTTGCTCTTGCTGGGCAGTGTCAGCAGGCACCAAGCAGTATACCTGCTTGCCACACCCACCTCCATCGTCTCTGCAGCACCCGGACTCGCTTGCTCACTCACCAGCCTGGCCTCTGTAAACACTTCAGCTTTAAAGGCACCCCTCTGTGACAGGGTGCCTTTTATCTCTAAGATTCTTTGATGCCCAACCTGAAAACTTTCTGCCCCACCTTTCCAGATCCCTCCAAAGTAGTGGCCTGCTCTCAGGTATAACTACAAGGTCTAGAATTGAAAAGATCTAGGTTTGTTTCTTGCAATTGTGGCGATTTCTAGATGTCCTGCCTCTCAGTGAGGTTGTTTCCTGTGTGACATGAGACTATCTATACCCAACTCATGGGCTGTTTTGAAGATGACGTCCCAGCAGAGGCTGTGACCATGACCCTGAGAGCCAGAGTTGAACTCACTTGTCCTCTACCATGCCTCCCTCCTAAGCTGGCTTGTTTTCATTTTGGCCCCTGCAGGAAGTGGAGCCCATGGCCACAGAGTGTGACCACATCCAGATCACGGCGCTGTCCCAAGCCCTGAGCATCGCCCTGCAGGTGGAGTATGTGGACGAGATGGATAGCGCCCTGAACCACCATGTGTTCCCTGAGGGCGCCACCCCTTCAGTTTACCTGCTCTATAAAACATCCCACTACAACATCCTTTATGCAGCTGATAAACACTGATTAATTTTAGGCCATGCAGTGGAACCTGTCACCTAATGGGACTGCATTCTGAATGAAACATTCCGGCTTTTCCATTTTTTAAGCGATTTAGACTGTAGCAAGACAACGTGACGCCTTTTGGGCAAAGCCCCTGTGAATGAGGCCTCCCCATTATGGACTGTGGTAACTTGGTGGCATTTTTAGTATTTATTTTGATGGAGGATCAAATGCTTTCCAACTGGGCCCTTGGCTATGCACCCCAGTTCCCTGTGAGGCCTGGGTGAGTCACCTGCCCTCTCTGGACTTGTTTCTTCAACTGAAAGAGGTTCCTGCCTAGGTAGACATTCCATTATAGAAAAACGGGGCCTCTGGTTTCTCTTTACCAGGGGCAGTGCCTCTCTGCAGCAGAGGAAATGCTCAAGGTTAGCTGTCTTAAGTGACTTACCAGGCCTGCAGAGTCTAGTCCAGTCACATGTTGGCTCTGGCACATGGCCTGGTGAGGTCAACTTGAATGTGAGGGCTGTGATGTGGCTTCAAACATTCATGATGGATGTGTTTTCCTATCTCTAACTTAAGGAGAGAAAAATACCTTTTTTTGCCAAAGTCCAGAAAGGGGTCTTTAGCCTTCAGCAGGAGCCAAATTGTTGGGGCCCCTCTACCTATCTCAGGGCCAGAACTGCCTGACTTTTGGTGGACGAGCCCTTCAGGGTTCTGCTGTCAGCGCCCCCTGGACAGAGCTTACAAGACTAGGGTCTGGACCAGAATCTGTGTACTTCTGTCTGCAGGAAGCGCCAGCTGTCCCATCATTCCCAGCAAATCCTAGGAGTCTGGATACTTCATGGGTAGAGACGTCAGCACGCACAGCCATGGACCCAACGGAGCAGAGCAGACGCTTTGCAGTCTGCCCTTGGCTTCTTTCTTTCCCACTTCTGCTCTCTGGGCTGGTGAGAGGGTAGTTGGGAAAGAACAGACAAGCCATGTAAGTTGGCAGTGTGGAAGATTTCCACTGTGGAAACTGCCTGGGCATTCTGGCCAGCAGCTTCCTCATTTGGCCACCTGGCCATGCCCCTTAAATAAGCCTCTCACCTTGCTGCCTCAGGACCTTCAAAATTCCGTCCGTGGGCTGGCAGGCGAGACGGCACCAGTGGGGACCCACACCCTGGCTGGGTGGAGGTGCTGCTAGCAACCTCTCTTCCTCTGTAGGAGGAAATGGAAAATGCAGGGTATGGAATTGCCCTCTGGGGTCCTTCCTTAATCAAAGGCCAGCTTCTCACAGGTTTCATTCTGCAGGGATTTATTGGAATCTATTGGTGCTGCTACGAGTCTGCGGACAACCCGACTGCACAAGGACTGGGTAGCAGACTCCTCAGAGTCCTTTTGACACAAATGTCAGATTTGTGTTACTCTTCTGCCTTCATGAAAAGCCAATGTCAGGGGGCTTTAGTTCCAAGCAGAGCCCCTGGTTCCCATACTACCCTCAGCTGGAGTTCGGATCCAAAGGCTCTGACTAAGTCATTATGTCACTTTTTCACAGGAATGTAAACTTGACCATCACCTCTGAATTTGCTCAGTGTCCCACCATGGTCTATGACAAGTACACTGGAAGCGTGGGGTGAAAACATGACAGGATTTGTGAACAGCATCATCTTTGCCAGACAAATCTCCAGGGAATCCCTGTTTCCCAACTGAAAGGTGTGAATGGACACACACAGGGCCTGGATGGTGCCTTGGCTGTTCTGAGGGGCTGTAAGGTGGGCTCTAGGCCTTCCAGCCAGGCTCTCAAGCACAGCAGAAGCTCTCACTGGCTGCTGTGTCTCTGTATTTGTGGCTTGGGTGGTGGCCTCAGAAGCAGAGCTGTTTGACAGACTGGCTGGAGAAATTCCCTGTGAGATCTGCCTGTGCTTGCTTCCGGATCACAGAGACCCCCAGAAGCTCACAGAGGCCCTTTTCTCAGGAAGGACTCTATTCTGTCACTTCAGAATCAGGACACTCACGCTCTGGCGGAGGTAGGCCAAGTTAAAAACCATCGGCCAAATCTGAACCATTGCCCTTGTTCCTTCGTTCCCTCTCGGATCTTTGTCTCGAAGGGAAACCACAATGGATGAAAAGACGTGGCAGGCTTTGGTACCTTATTAAAATCTAGTCATCTGTGGACATTACTTTGCTTGTCTGCAGCAGCCAGTCACGCTGGCAGTCACACTTCCTGGATAATTCTCCCCCCTCACCTCACTGAGCCATCTCTCTCCAGACCAAAAGCTGGAAGGAGAGAGTTGCTTTGAGAGCTTGTTTTTACAACTGCATTTTTATGATGATACTTTGTCTCCAAAGGACACTTTATAAATCAATGGGAACAATTAGCAACAGAAAGAGTACAGTCCCTGCTTTTGCCTGGGTTCCTATTATTTATTTATTTTTCGAGATGGGAGTGTTGCGCTGTCACCAGGCTGGAGTGCAGTGGCACGATCTTGGCTCACTGAGACTTCTTCCTGGGTTCAAGCAATTCTCCTGCCTCAGCCTCCCGAGGGACTACAGACGCGTGCCACCATGCCTGGCTAATTTTTTGTATTTTTAGTAGAGAAGGGGTTTCACCATGTTAGCCAGGATGGTATCAATCTCCTGACCTCGTGATCTGCCCACCTTGGCCTCCCAAAGTGCTGGGATTACAGGCATGAGCTACCGTGCGTGGCCAACTAGTTTCCTATTTTAAGCACAAATGAGAGCTCTGGAGCCAGGGTTCAAACCTCAGCATTGCCACTTACTAGCTGTGTGATCTTGGCCAAGTCACTTCCCTCCCAGAGCCCCAATTCCAAAGTTTGTGAAATGGCGGCAATACCTATGTATCACTGGATTATTGGTTAAAATGAAATGAGATTCCTTGTGTGAAAACAGCTATAACACCTGACACCCTCATTGTATGGGCTCCACAAAGGGATGCTCCCAACTTGTCCTTCCTGATGGGAAGCATAGGGCACTGCAGATGGGGAAGTATGCCACCTTGGCAGTGACTCTGTGGCTTCCCAAGCAGGAGTGTCAGGGGAACCATTAGACAGAGTCTAGAGGCCTAACACATCGCCACCTGAGCAGATATGGGAGTGGGAAGGGGGCTGTGGCTCAGTGACAATGAGTGGCTTCCAGGGGCCCCAGGCCCCGCAGGATGTGGGCCAAGCCCTACACCTTCCCTGGGCAGTAAGTAAAAACATTCTAGCATTAAAATGGTTTCCATAACTACTTCTGTCCTGGCTTCTTAATACTGGGTACCTGGCATGCAGCCAAGAACTCTGCTTTTCCGTGGCGCTTGTGTATTGAGTGAATTAGCTGGGGAGGGATCTTCCTTGTTTAATCATAGATCCAGGATACTCAGGAGGCTCTGCCCATTGACTTCACCTCACCAGGTGAGAGCAGCACTGCCTGGAAGGCGGCCCCCGTCTTTTAAAGCCTGTCTACTTAGCTCCTCTGCCACAAAAAGGAAAATAATTTGCTGTTAGGTGGCTAGGGCAGGACAGTGACAGTTACCAGGGGATCTGTTTGGCTTGTGACAAGTGGCTTCACTCCCATAGCTTAGGTGCTATTAGGGGATCTTGGGCCTGCTTATTAACCCACTGACCTCCACTGCATCATTTTGGAGTCTTCCTGCCATCCTCTGACAGCTGTTAGTCAGGAGCTGACCTCACAGACAGGGGCACTTTCCCCTCCTATCAGGTCACCGGTGACACGGAGGGATGGGAGGCCATTCCTTGGCAACACTGTTAAGACTGAGGAGTTTTCTGAACTTGTCCTGAGCCCAGAAGGAAGACACTAATCCTACTTCTGCCACTGGGCTGCTGTGTGGCCCTGGGCAAGTCTCAATCACTGGGTGTCTATATGCTTAGTACAAAAAAGGACTATGAAGACTCACAGCTGGGCATAGTGGCTCACACCTGTAATCCCAGCACTTTGGGAGGCAGAGGCAGGAGGATCACTTGAGGGCAGGAGTTTGAGACCAGCCTGGGCAACTTAGTGAGACCTCATCTCTACAAAATAGTAGTAATAAAAAAAAAATCAGCCAGGTGTGGTGGTATGTGCCTGAAGTCCCAGCTACTTGGGAGGCTGAGGCAGAAGGATTGCTTGGGCCCAAGAGTGTGAGGTTGCAGTGAGCTGTAATTGTGCCACTGCACTCCAACCTGGGCAACAGAGCAAGACCCTGTCTCAATATATATATATATTTCTCAGGACCTTCAAGACTAAATGCTAATTCAAGTAGATGAAAGTGCCAACCATGATGCTGAGAAAGGCTGGCTACTTAAATCTTGGGGTATCTTGGTCTACTTATGTATCCTCTTCAATTCCCTAGCGTCCCTTGAACTAAACAGCTGTACTGTACTGTGCCCCAGTGAATACCTGTTTGGAAGGCAGACAGCCGTGCAGAAATCTGTGCTGCTCCCATGGTTGTGGGAGTTGTGGATACTCACCTACCCTGATCCAGAGAAAGCTGGGGCAGCACCAGGAGGTCCCTAGTTCCCTCAATACACATTTATACCAGGCTGACCCAAGCCTTGAGGTCCTCTTCTCCCAAGGAGCTCAGCTAAGGGAACACAGCGTGGCAAATGCTATGAAGGGGGTAAGCACAGGACGCTAAGGTAGCCCCAGGAGAATGACTGCTAACCCTCAGAGGCTCAGGACTGGAAGACCCATAGGATGGAGAAGGCCAAAAGGCAGTGCAGACCAAGGAAAAGCCTATTTTATACAAAGGCTCAGGACAAGAGAAGGGAAGCACGGATCCACAGGCAGAAGACTGCTCTGTCACAGAGGAGGGGAGTGGAGACAAGGCTAGGGCTAGATCCTGAGGGCCTCTCACGCCAGAACCAGTGACTTAACTGTTGGCTCTGTGATGTGAGGGAAACCTGAAGACAGCATCCTCATTCCTGCCCACCTCCCAGGGAGGCTCAGATAATAGCCAGGGCAGAGTGGGAAAATGCTAAGGAGCCATTAGGGTGCTGCTCTGGGTAAAGCAGGAACATGCACCAAGGACCTGGCAGGACGTACTACAGAGGCCTCAACTCCAGCCTCTTGCTCCATTCACACTGTCCAACCTTGGCCTGCAGCCAGAGGCCTGACACTATTCCCGTACTTTCAAGGGCTTAGCACTGCTGGCCCAGGAGAATCACTAAGCTAATAATGAAAGAAACTACACCACCACCCCCATCTTCTAGCTAAAAAAAAAAAAATAGGATGACACACTGGCTCTGATCATTGTTTTTAATTTACGAAATCAAGTTGAACACACAAGAAGCCTATAAACAAGGCAATACAGAAAAGTTAAGCTGCTGCATAGAATTCTTACTCCAAAACAATGCGAATCTGCATGAGGTCTTTCCCGCTATGGGTGTGAGTGGAAGAGAGGGAGACTTTTTTACCTGGGGTTGATGTTGGAGTGAAACACAAGAGTAGGAGAGGTTTTGCAAATAGCCAGAGAACAGAGACCAATGTGCAGTCACCGACACACTTGACCAGGACAATTAATTTGCACTTGTACTTGGTTGTGGCTATTCTGGCTGCGGCTCCTTTGGCTTCTTTGTCTTCTTCTGCTGCTGCTTGGAGAGGCAGCTCAAAGCAGACTCAGTATTCCTTAAGGCAGACACAAGCAGGGGTGGCTTGCCAGACTGAGTGGGATACTTGGTTTTCTGGGTCTCTGTAAACAGCGGCTGGGAGAGCAGGTGGCGCAGCTCCTTCTTCAGAACCTTCATCTGCTTTTGTCTCCGACGCTCTTCTTGCTGGTCAGCTTTTCCTCCTTGAAACACAATACAAAAAAGATCCTATTTACTATGGTTTGTAGAAACATTTTGTTTCCCTTGATGGATAACACAATAAAAGATGTTTTAGAACTACTTTAGGGAGGCAGAGTTCAAAAGTTCTCCAAAGAAGCCAGTGGTGGCTTGGCACAGGCTGTAAATGGATAATATCTAACCATTTGGGGGAGATACGCAGGACCGTTCTATACTTTTCTCCTTTGTAAAAACACTCGAAGACTGGAATTATCTTTACAGATGAAGCAAATTGGCTTAGAGAAGGCACTTGGCTTATGTCTCAGAGCCAGCCATCAGACAGAGCCCAGAACCCAAGTCTCCTGACAGATCACTTTTCTTCCTATGATCCACCCACTTACTGCCCACGTGGGGTTTGGAGACTTCACAACTACAACCCCCTCAAATGAATGCTTCTTTGTAGCCCAGCTCTCCTGTACCTTGCCACCAGTGCTGTGACTGCACATGCAGAGGCGGGCAGAGCCAAAGGGTTCCATCTCAGCCTGTCCTCAGGAAGGGAAGCCAGGGCCTCCACATCTTCAGCCCAAGCCCCAACCCTGAGCTCCCAGAACTAGCTCGCTGTCTACAAGCCCACTGGTTTGGCTCCTGGCTTCCATGCTGAGCAGACAGCAGTTAAGTTTGGCTCTGAATCTGCTGACTTGAGCACTGAGGTGTAAACATCTCAGCTGAGCTGTACATTTGGTGGTGTGGAAGAAGCATGGAATTCTAGATCTGGTTCTACCACTTCTTAGACTCAGGAGCTTTCTCAAGGTGGGACCGAGCAGATTCATCCCTGAAGCCTCAGCCTCTGGCCACATATAGAGAAGCAGCTCAGGAAATGCCTGGTGACAGAGCTGTTTCCCTGCACAAATTACCTCTGCTGTGAGTATCTAGTTCCCATACGTAAAGGAATAGTACTCCCTGATATGTTCATGTCATGAAAGTGGAAATGATCAAATGAGATAATGGCATGAAAGTGCTTTGTCAGCTTGGAAGGCAGGTGTAGTAGGAACTATAATGACAAATAACTTAAAACGTATCAAATACTTTCTATTTGCCAGGCAATGCTGCAAGCACTTAACATTTTTTAACTCAATCAGTCTTCACAACAATCCTATGAAGTAGATAGCTGATTACTTCCATTTTATTGAAAAGAAAGCTGAGACACAACAAAGGTTAAATAACTTGACTCAGTCACACAGTAAAGGGAATGAGCAGACATTCTAACACAGGCAGCCTGGCCAGAGAGCCTGCTCCCTTCCTCACTGTATCCACTGCCTGTCCACGTAAGAGGCAGCAGCTGAGGATGCAAGATAGAGACAGAGGAAGCCCATGTGAGATTAGGACCTGTTAGCAAAGAAGGAGAAGGACATCTTGCTGATTTTGATAAGACCCACAGTAGCAGCAAAGGTTCCAACGAAGCAAAAGTTAAAGGGAAATTTCACCTTCCTCAATTCCCATCCAGCCCAAGGGCTTACCCTTATACATGTCTTCTTCCAGCTCAATCTCTAGGGCAGCCGCTGCCTGCTCAATCCAAGAATTGTGCAGGCAAGCCTGGAAGTTCCGATACTCAGATTTCTCAATCAGTCGAGCTACACGGATTCGCTCCTGGGTTAAAGTAACAGAAAATATTCATCTGAAAGAGAGTTCAGGCCTCTGGAAAGCAAAGTCTCATTTGAGTTGAGTTGTGTGTCTTTGTTTGCTTGAGGCAGGATCTCACTCTGCTGCCCAGGCTGGAGAACAGTGGCATGGATCATGGCTCACTGTAGCCTCAACCTCCTTGACTCATGTGATCCTCCCACCTTGGCCTCCCAAGCAGCTGGGACCTTCGTAAGCACCGCCATGCCCAGCTAATTGTTTTTTTTTTTTTTTTTTTTGTAAAGACAGGGTCTCACTGTGTTGTCTTGGCTGGTCTTGAACTCCTGGGCTCAAGTGCTTTTTCCCCCTCAGCCTCCCAAAGTGCTGGGATTACAGGCATGAGCCACCATGCCCAACAAGTAGTGTTTTTAAAACGCTCTTGAGATCAGTGATTAGTGAGAAGCAGTTCAGTTCCTATTGAACTTCATTTGCTTTGTTTCCTGATAAAAGCCCAGTGGGCAACCATTACCCTGTATACACCTGTGTGTACACATGTAAACACAACCACCAACATTCCCAACAATCAACCTAACAGCCACATCCTTTGAAAACCCTTACTGGTTTGACTGCCAGCCTATAGGTAACCAAAGTGAACTCTTACAACAGCTGGCTTCTATAGCTGAATTAAGAAAAAAAATTTTAATTCTCCGTTGAGGGGGTTTTGGGGCTACAGTGCAGTGGCAAGATGTCCCGAGAAAATAAGAAAGATCTTGTGATGTGGGGAAAGGAACCATGGGAAGTCTGGGTGGCTCCTAACCCTCCTTACTAATGGGAATTCTCTTATGATTTCCACCTTTCCATCCTTATCTCCACCCTATTTACCCACACAGCTAATATTCCTTTCGAGTGAGAGAAGCCAACAGTCCTTGAATCATTCCATGCTTTTGCTCCCTCAATTCCTGGTATTCCATCTCCTCTGTACCCTTCCACATATTTGCCTGCAGGAAGCTTGGATAGAACATCTTCTCCTCCCAATATAACCATATGCCCAGTAATTCCACATGCCTCCACTGTACCTGAACTTAATATTCACAGCTGGCAAACCCCTGGGAAGGAGAATTTTGGTCCCTAACACAGTGTCCTTCAATAAGCAGCACTCACCTGGTGAATGCCTAGAGTTAAAATAAAACCCCAAAGACAGAATTTACTGGCACCTGCTTCAAGGATGTGCCAAACCTGTAGCGTCTGCCCCAACAAAAAAACTAACCACACTGTCTACAACTCTGAGAGAATGTCCAGGCAGCCAATCACTGCACTGTCCAGTGAGGAGGGGGAACTTCACGGCCAGACAAGGAAGAAATGGTTCAGGGAGAAAATGCCTCACACCTTCAGTCATTGCCCTTTTCTCCCTTGTCCCAGGCATGTTGCTCTCAATCCTTTCTACAAGTCTCCTTGTTCAGCTGTTGGCAGAACCATTCCTTAGTTTTCAAGGGTTATGCTGCCAGAGCCCCACAGCAAGGTGCTCTGTGAGGGAGCAGCACAATCCCTTCATTAGCACTGGGGTTTTAACTTTGCTTTCTACCTTGACCACGTCCATGTATTTTGTCTGCACAGGGAATAGTGGGATGTCTTCATCTTTCTTGAGGGTTTTGTAAATCTTCTTAAAGTTGATCACATCCTCAGGCCCAATCAACATCAGGCTGAGGCCTTCATTGGTAGCTCGAGCAGTTCGACCACTTCGGTGGACATAAATCTCTGAGGTACGTGGGACCTGCCACAGGAAGAACTGGGAGATCAATACATGGCCACCGCCAAACACTGGCCCTCTCCCCAGGGCCACATCCCCAAGTTGGACCCTCCTCCCTCCCAGCCAGGCAGGTAGAAACCTCTGCAGCATTGTAGAGCAATCTAATCCTCCTCTCTTAATCCCACATTCAAAATATTCCAGGTTTAGCCCATTCACTGTGCAGGCTCTCCTCTCCCATGCCCCTGCTGGTTCAGGTCCTCAGGACCATGCAGCCAGACCACAGCAGTCACTTACTATCCAGGATTTAAAGTGAAGCAGGCCAGCTCCACATACCATGTTAATCCCTGGGTTATACTAATCCTATATATATATATTAGCCATAGATCATGTGGCATGGTTACTGACATTCACTGAATCCCTGGCACACAGCATTAATCAAGCACAGCAGTCTTCTCCATCAGGCCCAGATAACATCTAGGTATTCTTTCCAATATAGTACTTTAAGCAGCCACTATGAACTGTTCATAAGAGTTCTAGAAATGAGATTTATTTGCCATTCTTTATTTAGAGGATAAAAGCCCAGCTCTTCAACCTGACACTCAGGGCCTTCAGCGACTTGCCCCCAACTCACCCCTTCAGCCTCAGCAACTACTCCTTTCCCAACAAATCCCCTCTTCTCACTCTAAGCCAAGTGCCCTTGAACACTGCCCATTTCTTTGCTCCTTCTTTTTCTGCCTCTACATGTCCAAATCCTCTCCACCTTAAATTCCAGGCATCTTTTTAGAAAGTACTTTCCAGATTCCCAAACTAGAAGTTACCTCTCTCTTCCATTGTAATTTTCTAATAACTTTTGCCTTAAATTATGGCTGTGGTTATCTCACCTCCTCTGCTGGATCCAATACTTAGGGGCTGGGACTGCATTTGATTCATCTTGACTCCACAAAGGTTGACCCAGCTAATTCCCCCCAAAAAAGTAGAGCATATAGAGATTTGCTAAACCAAAATTAGCACCTGTGATACCTTGGAATATATATTTGCTCTTCATCCCTGTTTCCTGGCAAAGGAATCTCCAAAGTAATGTCTTTTTGTATGCTAATGACAAACTACTGACTGATGGCTGATAGCCCCCTAGGTAGCTTCAGGATGGGGGCTGGTCACCAGAAAGGCCAAGGCAGGATTAGAAGGTTGGCACTTTCAGCCTTACTTCTCAAAGGCCAATAGTTTATCATCTTAATGAAGTCTCCATCAATAGCCCCAAAGGACGGGGTTTGGAGAACTTTTGAATAAGCTCAGTATGTGGAGGTTCTTGGAGGGTGGTGTACTCAGGAAAGGCATGGCAACTCCATGTTCCTTCCCCTGTACCCTCAGCCTATACATCTCCCCATCTATATTCCTCATAATATCCTCTATAATAAACCGGTAAATGTGTTTCTTTTAGTCCTGAGAGC
This sequence comes from Cheracebus regulus, assembly GCA_963574635.1. NCBI lineage: Eukaryota > Metazoa > Chordata > Mammalia > Primates > Pitheciidae > Cheracebus > Cheracebus regulus. Next base: position 50,057 of record CAUYQU010104884.1, read on the forward strand.
TGCCATAGCAAATTAATTGAACCCAAAGAGGGGGGTCATGGGAACCCCAACTTGAAGCTGGTCGATCAGAAGTTCTAGAGGTCCAGACTTATTGACTGGTCGTGAGAAGGAGGGACACCTTGTGGGATCTGAGACTATCTCCAAGAAGACAGCATCAGAAAATGAAACTGAATTAGAGGACACCCAGCTGGTGTCTACTGCTTGATATGTAGTGAAAACGCCCACACATTTGGTTACAGAAGTCTTCTGTGTTGATTGTTGTTGTGAAGTGAGAGAATGGGAAAAAGCACTTTGAGTTTGTTTTTTCACTGAAAGAGCAGCCTAAAAGATTTTTAAAAGCACAAAGAGGAATTAAAGAGGAAAAATAATAATGCCATAATAGTTAGCATTTATTGAGTGTTTACACTGTGCTAACGGCTTCAACAGCATCAGCTCAATTTAATTCTCAGGATAACCCTATGGGGTAGCTAGCATTGTTATTTCCAGTTTACAAACAATGACACGGAAACCAGAGGTACTACATAACTTGCCTAAAGCTAACCATGAAGCAGTAAACTGGGGATTCGAACCCTGGCAGTCTGGCTCAGGTGCCCATACTCCTAACCACAACTCTATGCTGATATTCACTAGATGCACACACTGATATTATTGCCACTATCAATGGCAGTTAACATGAGTAAGTGCTTACAATGTGCCAGGTTGCTTCTTAAGCTCTTTATATCTAGTAACTTATCTTAATAAGAACCCTAAATAGTAGGTACTCACTGCTATTTAAAACACGAGAAATATTAAACATTTTATAAATTTAATTCTATGACCTGTTCAAGGTTACACAGCTGGGATTTGAGCCTGGAGAGATCTAAACTACTACACTCTTCTATTAATACTTCTCTGCATCAGGGTAACCACTTCACATGCTTAACTTATTATGGCCATTTCACAGAAAAAACTAAGACACTAACCTGACAATATCAAGTAGCTTGGAGAGAAGGACTACCTGACATCAGACAAAGCAAGGTTTTCTGGAGACCAAATCTCAGCAGAGTTCCAAAAGCGGGAGCAGTGGGCACTTGATGCCATTGGTATGTATTCTTTGATGCAAGAGTCTTGGAACCAACAATTCCTCCTCCCTCCCCCAACCTTACCTTAAAAATTCCCCATTCAACGCAGGAAGATGCCTACAAATTCTCAGATACCCCTACCTGGTAATGGATGACATGCTGGACTTTAGGAATATCCAGACCCCGAGCTGCCACATCTGTTGCCAAGAGAACACAGCTGTGGTAGAGAGAGAAAGCTCATTAATAATAATAGCTACCTTTAATCAAATTCTTACCAACTGCTGAGCATCTTAAACATTACAGTCCTTACCAATACCTACAAGATAAGCACTATTATCTCCCTTTACAGATAAGCTGATTAACTTCCCAAGGTATGTACATGGCTATTCAGTTGTGGAGTCTGGAGTCAAACTTGGGACTCACTCACCCCAACTAATATGCCATACTCTGCAATGATAAAGACTCCCTCCAGTGAGTTAAATGAGGCCATATTTATTCTGCGTCAGTGACCTCCTCTCCTATCACCCTCTCACTTCCTCCCAGTGGCACTGACTTCCTTGATATTCCCCAAACAAACCAAGCATGCTCTCACCTCCAAGCCTTTGCACTTGCTACTCCTTAGGCCTTAAAGGCTCTTGCCTCAGATATACACATGACTCACTTCAGTGCTTTCTTCAGTTCTCTGCTCAATTCTCACCTCATCAGAGAAGTCTCCCTGACCACACATACCCACCTCCTTTCTCCAACCTCTGCTCGTCTTACTTCTTAGCATCACTTGTACACTGTGGGCTTACTTTGCAATTTACTATCTCCCTCTACTAGAACGTAAGCTCCATGAAAACATGGACTTTGCATTACTCATTGCTGTATTACCACCACACAGAACAATGTCTGGTTCATGGTAAGCAAATGTGTTGGATAATGTTTCTCAATGTGTGCTTCAAAATGTAAGATTCTGACCCTTCGGGGTCCTCACTCCCTGAATTTCTGAGTTAAAGCTGGGAAATGCAATGAAAATCCTAGTTTGTAAAACATTAAACTACTGCTTTAAGTCAGGGTCAGCAAACTTTTTCTATAAAGAGTCAGATAGCATTTCCAGCTTTGTGAACAACATAGTCTCTACAGTGACTATACAACTCTGCCATTTCAGTGCAAAAGCAGATATAGGCAATACATAAATGGGTCTTGCTGTGTTCTAGTAAAACTTCTACTATAAAAACAGGCAGCAGCCAGGTGAGATGGCGTGCGTCAGTAGTCCTAGCACTTAGGAGGCTAAGGTGGGATTGCTTAAGCCCATGAGTTCGAGTCTAACCTGGGCAACATAGCAAGACCCCATCTCAAAAAAGAAAACAGAAAGGGCAGCAAGCAAAATTTGGCACGAGGGCTATAGTTTGCCAAGACTTGCGCTAAGCTAATCCCAGTAAACCACCGATACTACTTACCAATTTTCAAAAGCAAGTAAATCAAACACTTGTTCTAGAAACTAATTACCCCATGACCTGACAAAACACTGGCAAAAGACACTTTATAGTCTGCCTCAACTTCCCAGGCCCTCATCTTGACAATCTGCACCCTGTTCCCTAAGCATCAGTCTGGCCCAAAGGTAGATGGACAAAGACAGCAGGATGAGAAACAGCATAGGCTCTGAGGTCCAACAGACTTGTCTTGAGGCCCAGCTCCACCACTTCCAAGCAGAGAAATCTTGGGCAAACTAATCAGCTTTTCTAGACCTGATTTTTTCCATCTATAAATGAGAATAGTAATAATGGTAACAAGTAATAGTAGGACTAGAAATTATTCAAGCTAACATTTAGCAATACACACATACTATGTGCTAGAGACTGCTCTAAACACTTTACATGCATGAATTCACAATCATTTAATCCTCATAACAACCCTATAATGGGTTCTATTATTATTCTCATTATCCCAATAATAAGAAAATTAAAGTACAGAAAAGTTAAATAACTTGACCACCTAAGGAGTGAGAGCTGGGATTTGATTTCAGGCATTCTGGTTCCAGGTTCTGTGCTCTTAACCATGAATCTATTCTGCTTCCTCTTTAGGATGTCAGGAGAGTAACTGAATGTGATAATGTATCTAAAGTGCCAGCACAGAACCTAATCTATTGTCTAAATATTCAATATTATGTATTTTCACCCATATTCATTAGTATTCAAGTTTCTGTAAGGCATTTAACAGCTACCAAATCCACTAAATGAGAGTAACCTTGCCAAATGCTGTGCAAACAAAAGGCTACCTTCTACTGAGATAAGGCCCCTATGATAGAAGGTAGCTTTTTCACCATTTCCTCACCATCTCTACCGCTTTTACCCCAGTAACTAACCAGAGGCTATGCCTCTGGGAACAGTCCCAACTTACTCTTCCAGACAGGCAAACTGCTCCAGGTTTCTCAGCCTCTGCTTTTGGTGCATACAGGCATGCAGGGTCAAGGGCATGATATCAAGGACTTTGAGAAGCCCAGAGAGGCGTTTGATGCAGGAGATGCTGTTGGCAAACACTAAGCTGCGGCCTGGATACTGCATCAGGAAGTAGTACAGGTAGAAATCTTTCTCATCAGTCTCACAATGGATCTTGGTCTCTGTTAGTGTCTCCACTGTGGCTTCATTCCTTGTAAGGTCAATGACCTTGGGCTTGCCCTTCATGCCAATTTTCTGCATAAGGAGATCAAGTTTGGCTGTTTTGTCCATTTTCCTGGTATGCTTCTTATGAAGGATTCGAGCAGGAGCCTGATGCACCAAAGTGAGTGTGGCAGAAAAAACAAGCGTTTGTCTCTTTGGGTTGTATTGGGAGTCATTGAGCATCTCTAGCAGCTGTGAGAGCTCAGCAAAATGGCCTTTCTCAACCATCCGGTCAGCCTCATCCACAACCAGGCACCTGCAGATCCAGAGAGACCCATATCACTGGTCAGCAGCAGGTTAAGAGGAATCATCTATAGCACACCCTACTCTCATCCTAAAAAACATACACACACACACACACACCCCCTTCACTACCACCACCACCACCATCAGTGCCTCAACCAATCTCCCTCACGCACACTTGGCTTTCTAAAGGCCAGCGTCTGGATGATACCACACCATGGCATTCTGCGATGGGAAGAAGGCATTGCCCACACCATGTCACCTGAGGCTTGTTTCAGAAAAGGCAGTGAGGGGGAAAGAAGAGGTACCGTTTATTACCTGAGCTGCCGAAGGTTCCTCAAATGATAATGCTTTTCTTTAATCAGCTCCCACAGCCGTCCTGGAGTGGCAACCACAATCTCAGGATAGCGGTTCAGCATCCTCTGCTGTCTCTGCGTGGACATTCCACCAACCAAAATAGCAGTTTTAATTCCTACGGGACAGAAAACATAAGGGACACTTATTCAACCTGGGTGCTCATTTTCTTACATGACTGACACAGGCACCCCAGATTAGCCAAGATAGTCATCAGCACAGCATAATGCTCTAGAGCACTGCTAAAAGAGCAGGCCTGGCCAGACTGCTGGTGCCACTCCCAGAAGGCTTACCAAGTCTTCTATGAACTGGGCCCTACTTCTTTGACCTCATTTCTTTTCTACTTCCTCCCCTCCAACCACACCAAAGGGGCTGAATTTGAACCCATGTATGCTTACTTCCAAAGCTCTGGGAAAACTGAGCACTGGTGTACAACAATGCTATGGGGAATATTACCTGCAGCTGTGCTACACCTCTCCTAGGAAGCCTTTCCCATTCTCTCAATTAGAATTATTCTGAAAGGTCCTCTAATGGCCTGTTCTATTTTCTTCTGTAGTGGAAAACTTCTTAGTATCATGCGGGTGAATGGCTTATTGCTTTGCACATATTAACAACTTGGTAATTAACTGCTGCTTTTATTATAAAATTAAAATACCCAGAGTGAAGTCCTTTTCAGAGTGAATTCCCTGAGAGAATTAAATCCTAATTTGTGAGAGTAGGGATCAGCAAACTTTTTCTTAAAAGGTCACTAGTAAACATTACTGGCCTCTTAGGCCAGATGGTCTCTGTCACAACTATTAACTCTACTCAACTTCGCCTTTATAGTACAAAACCAGCCATAGACAATATAAAACCAAATGGGTGTGGGTGTGTTCCAGTACAACTTTATTTACAAAACCAGGCAGTTTGGTAATCCCTGCCCTGAGCATCAACTGTATCCAATAAATTTCCCAAGCATCTACAATGGCACCAACTATGTATTATCCTTAAGGGAATTGAGAAAATGTCACTCAATTTTTGTAGGGCTTAATTCTCTGGCTCATAGGTAAGAATGGCTTACCCTAGAGGGCAGGAGCCATAGCTCATTCATCTTTACCACCCTGCACTTGGGATTTGCTTAGAAAATATTAAATGGAACTAAACCTCACCTGTAAACCTGGCCACAGCATCAATGTGCTGTTTGACCTGGAGAGCCAGCTCTCGAGTGGGTGTCAGAACCAATCCAAGCAGAGGACACTTTGGATATGCCTTACAGGTGGCGCTTTTGTCATCCAACTCTTGTTTCAGATTTCCAGTCTGCTCTTTATCAAGCTTTTCCTCCTCATTCTCATTCTGTTTGGGAACAGGCTTCTCCCTGATCAGGGAAGACGGCCCTTCACCAGCGTCATCATCACCAAAGAGCAACACCTGGTCTGAGACAGTGCCTCCAGTCTTGGCGCTGGCCTCAGCTGCAGTATCACTGGGCAGTGCTTCACTCTCAGTTACAGTATCAGGCAACACTCCAGACTCAGTTTCAGCCTTGTCTGGTGATCTGGTCTCAGCTTCAGTCTCAGTTCTGGTCTCTCCAGGTGGTGCTTCAGTGTTTCTTGGAGCAGGGGCAGCCTTCCTCTTATGCCACTGCAAAACTGCATGAATCATTGGGATGGCAAAGGCAAGAGTTTTCCCACTTCCTTAAAAGTAAAAAACAAAACAAAATAAGCACAGTGTGAATCAACAGATGAACATACTTTAGTCTGAAATTCATTCTTTTGCACAGAATAAGGTAGCCAAGTGCCACCCTGACCAACCCAAAGCTCCTCCACTCTACACAGATTTTACCAGAAGCCACAAGTAAATTAGAACCCAAGGAAAAGTATGGCAGACTAGCTCTGAGGTCTTAGGTCACCAGTAATGAATTACAAATGTCCAAGAAATGAAACAACGAAGAGATAAAGGGCAAGTTTTGGGTCTATGTGTTGCTGTTGAGGGGGGTGAAAATTGATAATCTATACAATACTTTCCTAAGACCTTTCTTTGGTGAGAAAGGAGGGAGTAAAAGAAAATTTTCTTAAGTTTTCAGAAAATTTAAATATAAAACTTTTGTCTATGCCTGAATATTTTTGAACTGGCCTTTGAATATACACAGAGCCCAAATCATTTGGGTGGTCAAAACAAAACACCTCAGGCAGAGAATTTAAAGAAGTTCCAAAGAGATAATGCCCTAGGCAAAAGCCAATAGATGCTTCCTCTAGGGAGAAACCATTATCGTAGATCTCCAAAAATTTTCACAATTTTCAAAGAAAATAAGCAGCTCTCAGTAAAAAACCACACAAAAATAAGATACTATAAGGAAGAAAGCAAAAACAGACACATCAATGTTTTGATAAGAAAAAAAAAAGACTTTTTACTAGAAACAATGAAAAGTCAGAAGACAGTGTAACAATTTTTATTTGAATGCCTAAGGAAACAACAACAACAACAACAAAACCCTGACGCTTTGGGAAGCTGAGGTAGGTGGATCACGAGGTCACGAGATCAAGACCATCCTGGCCAACATGGTGAAACTCCATCTCCATTGGAACAGGTGCTGGTATCCATGGGTGAGAGACCCGTAGATGGTTCACAACACAGGACTCTGCAGACAATCCCCAGTACTAGCCTGGAGGTGTCTATACCCAGAAGAGAGACAATAATCACTACAGTTTGATGCCGCTCCTGGAATCAACAGGATCCATTCACATCCAAAGGCAACAGTCACATCTATAGGAAAAGGGGGAAAGTATCACATCAATGGAACACCCCATGGGACAAAAGAATCTGAACAACAGCCTTCAGCCCTAGACCTTCCCTCTGAAAGAGCCTACCCAAATGAGAAGGAACCAGAAAACCAACCCTGGTAATATGACAAAACAAGGCTCTTCAACACCCCTGAAAAATCACATTAGTTCACCAGCAATGGATCCAAACCAAGAAGAAATCCCTGATTTACCAGAAAAAGGATTCAGAAGGTTAGTCATTAAGCTAATCAGGGAGGGACCAGAGAAAGGCAAAGCCCCAATGCAAGGAAATCCAAAAAATCATACAAGAAGTGAAGGGAGAAATAATCAAGGAAATACATAGCTTAAAGAGAAAACAATAAAAAAATTTAAGAAACTCTGGGCACACTTTTAGAAATGTGAAATGCTGTCGAAAGTCTCAGCAATAGAACTCAACAAGTAGAAGAAAGAGATTCGGAGCTCAAAGACAGGTCTTCAAATTAACCCAATCCAACAAAGACAAAGAAAAAAATAAGAATAAATGAACAAAGCCTCTAAGAAGTCTGGGATTATGCTAAATGACTAAACCTAAGAATAATCGCTGTTCCTGGGGAAGAAGAGAATTCTAAAAGCTTGGAAAACAAATCTGGGGGAGTAATAGAGGAAAACTTTCCCAGCCTTGCTAGAGACCTAGATATCCAAATACAAGAAGCACAAAGAACACCTGGGAAATTCACCGCAAAAATATCTTCATGCACTGTTATTGGCCAAAGTTAAGAATTTTAAGAGCTGTGACACAGAAGCACCAGGTAACCTATAAAGGAAAACCTATCAGATTAACAGCAGACTTCTCAGCAGAAACCCTACAAGCTAGAAGGGACTAGGGCCCTATCTTTAACCTCCTCAAAAAAAACAATCATCAGCCAAGAATTTCATATCCAGCAGAACTAAGCATCATATATGAAGGAAAAATACAGTCATTTTCAAATAAACAAATGCTGAGAGAATTCGCCATTACCAAGACACCACTGTAAGAAATGCTAAAAGGAGCTCTTAATATTGAAACAAATCCTGGAAACACATCAAAACAGAACAACCTCTTGAAAGCATAAATCACACAGGACCTATAAAACAGAAATACAAGTTAAAAAGCAAAAACAAAAATACGTACACAGGCAACAAAGAGCATGATGAAAGCAATGATAACTCACATTTCAAAACTAATATTGAATGTAAATGGTCTAAATACTCCACTTAAAAGACACAGAACTGCAGAATGGATAAGTACTCACTAACCAACTATCTGCTGCCTTCAGGAGACTCATCTAACACAAAGGACTCACATAAACTTAAAGGGGTGGAAAAAGGCAATTCATGCAAATGGACACCAAAAGCAAGCAGGGGTAGCTATTCTTATATCGGACAAAACAAGCTTTAAAGCAACAGTGGTTAAAACAGACAAAGAGGGACATTGTATAATGGTAAAAGGCCTTGTCCAACAAGAAAATACCACAATCCTAAACATATATGCATCTAACACTGGAGCTCACAAATTTATAAAACAATTACTTACAGACCTAACAAATGAGATAGACAGCAACACAATAATTGTGGGGGACTTCAATACTTCACTGACAGCACTAGACAGGTCATCAAGACAGAAAGTCAACAAAGAAACAATGGATTTAAACTATACCTTGGAACAAATGGACTTAACAGATATACACAGAAAATTTCAACAACTACAGAATACACTTCTATTCAACAGCGCATGGAACTTTCTACAAGATGGACCATATGATAGGCCATAAAACAAGCCTCAATAAATTTAAGAAAGTTGAAATTATATCTATCAACCATTCTCTCAGACCACAGTGGAATAAAACTGGAAATCAACTCCAAAAGCAACCTTCAAAACTATGCAAGTACACAGAAATTAAATAACCTGCTCCTGAATGAGCATTGGGTCAAAAACAAAACCAAGATGGAAATTAAAAAATTCTTCAAACTGAATGAAAATAATGACACAACCTATCAAAATCTCTGGGATACGGCAAAGGCAGTGCTAACAGGAAAGTTCACAGCCCTAAACAGCTACATCAAAAAGTCTGAAAAAGCACAGACAATCTAAGGTCATACTTCAAGGAACTAGAGAAACAAGGACAAACCAAACCCAAACCCAGCAGAAGAAAGCAAACCAAGATCAGAGCCTAAATGAAACTGAAACAACAAGAACAACAAAACAACAAAATACAAAAGATAAATGAAAAGATAAATGAAACAAAAGGCTGGTTGTTTGAAAAGTAAATATAATTGATATTTATTTTATCATTATTATTATGACCATTAACAACATTAACCAAGAAAAGAAGAGAAAATCCAAATAACCTCACTAAAAAACTAAACAGGAGATATTACAACTGACACCAATGGAACACAAAAGATCATTCAAGGCTACTATGAACACCTTTACACACATAAACTAGAAAACCTAGAAGAGATGGATAAATTTCTGGAAAAATACAACTCTCCTCGTTAAGTCAGGAAGAATTAGATACCTTGAACATACCAGTAACAAGCAGCAAAAACGAAATGGTAATTTAAAAATTACCCACAAAAAAAGTCTAGGACCAGACGGATTGACAGCAGAATTCTACCAGACATTCAAAGAAGAATGGTACCAATCCTTTTGACACTTTTCTACGAGATAGAGAAAGAAGAAACTCTCCCTAATTCATTCTATGAAGCCAGAATCATCCTAATACCAAAATCAGGAAAGAACCCAACCAAAAAAGAAAACTACAGACCGATATCCCTGATGAACATAGATGATAAAATCCTTAACAAAATACTACCTAACCAAACCTAAAAACATATCAAAAAGATAATCCACCATGATCAAATGGGTTTCATGCCAGGGATGCAGGGATGGTTCAACATATGCAAGTCAATAAATGTGATATACCACATAAGCAGAGTTAAAAAACAAAATCACATGATCATCTCAATAGATGCAGAAAAAGCATTAGACAAAATACAGCATCCCTTTACAATTAAAACTCTCAGCAAAATTGGCATACAAGGGACACACTTTAATGTAATAAAAGCCTTCTATGACAAACCCACAGCCAACATAACACTGAACGGGGAAGTTTAAAGCATTCCCTCTGAGAACTGGAACAAGACAAGGATGCCCACTCTCACCATTCCTCTTCAACATTGTCCTGGAAGTCCTCGCCAGAACAATCAGACAAGAGAAAAAAATAAAGGGCATCTAAATTGCTAAATTGGTAAAGAGGATGACAAACTGTCACTGTTTGCTGATGACATGATCATTTACCTTGAAAATCCTAAAGATTCCTCCAGAAAGCTCCTAGAACTGATTAAAAAATTCAGCAAAGTTTCTAGATACAAGATTAATGTAAACAAATCAGTAGCTCTTCTATACACCAACAGCAACCAAGTGGGGAATCAAATCAAGAACTCAACCCCTTTTACAATAGTTGCAAAAAAAAGAAATACTTAGGAATATACCTAACAAAGGAGTCAGAAGACCTCCACAAGAAAAACTATAAAACACTGCTGAAAGAAATCACAGATGACACAAACAAATGGAAACACATCCCATGCTCAGGGATGGTTAGAATCAATACTTTGAAAATAACTATACTGCCTAAACCAATCTACAAATTCAATGCCAATCTCATACAAATACTATCATCATTCTTCATAGAATTAGAAAAAAAAATTCTAAAATTCATATGAAACCCAAAAAGAGCCTGCATAGTCAAAATAAGACTAAGGAAAAAGAACAAATCCAGAGGCATCACACTACCTGATTTCAAACTATACTATAAGGCCATAGTCACCAAAACAGAGAGGTACTGGTATAAAAATAGGCACACAGACCATGAAACAGTATAGAGAACCCAAAAATAAACCCAAATACTTATAGCCAACTGACCTCTGACAAAGCAAACAAAAACATAAAGTGGGGAAAGGACACCATTTTCAACAAATGGTCCTGGGATAACTGGCTAGCTGCCTGTAGAAGAATGAAACTGGATCCTCATCTCTCACCTTATAAATCAACTGAATATGGATTAAGGACTTAAACCTAAGACCTGAAACTATAAAAATTTCAGAAGGTAACACTGGAAAAACCCTTCTAGACATTGACTTAGACAAGGATTTCATGACCAAGAACCCAAAAGCAAATGCAATAAAAACAAAGATAAGTAACTGGAACCTAATTAAACTAAAGGGCTTTTGCACAGCAAAAGGGACAGTCAGCAAAGTAAACAGACAACCCACAGAATGGGAGAAAATCTTCACAATCTATCCATCTGACAAAGGACTAATACCCAGAATCTACAACAAAATTGAACAAATCAGTAAGAAGAAAACAATCCCGTAAAAAAGTGGGCTAAGGACGCCAATAACTCTCAATGGAAGATACAAATTGCCAATAAACATAGACTCAGCATCACTAATGATCAGGGAAATAAAGCAAAATCACCTTACCCCTGCAAGAATGGCCATAATCAAAAAAATCGAAAAACAGAAACAACAGATGTTGGCAGCTGGGCACGGTGGCTCATGCCTATAATCCCAGCACTCTGGGAGGCTGAGGCAGGCAGATCGCCTCAGGTCAGGAGTTTGAGACCAGCCTGGCCAACATGGTGAAACCCCGCTCTCTACTAAAAACACAAAAATTAGTTGGGTATGGTGGTGGGTGCCTGTAATCAGATACTAAGGAGGCTGAGGAGGAAAATTGCTCAAAACTGAGAGGTGGAGGTTGCAGTGAGCCAGGATCATGGCACTGCACTACGGCCTGGGCAACAGAGCAAGACTCCATCCTAAAAAAAAAAGATGTTGGCATGGATGTGGTGAACAGGGTACACTTCTACACTGCTGGTGGGAATGTATAGTACAGCCACTATGGAAAACTGTGTGGAAATTCCTTAAAGAACTAAAAGCAGAACTACCATTTGATCCAGCAATCCCACTAACGGGTATCTACCGAGAGCAAAAGAAATCATTATTCAAAGAAGATACTTGCACACGCATGTTTATAGCAGTACAATTCACAATTGCAAAATTGTGGAACCATCCCAAATGCCCATCAATCAACAAGTGGATAAAAAAACTGTGGTACACACACACACACACACACACACACACACACACGATGGAATACTATGCAGCCATAAAAAGAAATGAATTAACAGCATTTGCAGTGACCTGGATGAGACTGGAGACTATTATTCTAAGTGAGGTAACTCAGGAATGGAAAACCAAACATTGCATGTTCTCACTGATATGCAGGAGCTAAGTTATGAGGATGCAAAGGCCTAAGAATGACACAATGGACTCTGAGGACTTGGGGGAAAGAAATAAAGGGAGGTGGGATGAAAGACTACAAATATGGTGCAGGTTATATTGCTTGGGTGGCAGGTGCACCAAAATCTCACAAATCACCACTAAATGGGCACGGCTCATGCCTGTAATCCAGCACTTTGGTAGGCTGAGGTGGGAGGATCACTTGAATGCAGGAGTTTGAGACCAGCCTGGCCAACATGGTGAAACCTCGTCTCTACAAAAATACAAAAATTAGTTGGGCACGGTGGCACATGCCTGTAGCCCAGCTACACAGGAGACTGAGGCTGGAGAATGGCTTGATCCCAGAAGCCAGAGGTTGCAGTGAGTTGAGATCGTGCCATTGCACTCCAGCCTGGGTGACAAAGCAAGACTCTGTCTCAAAAAACAAAAAAAACTTATGTAACCAAATACCACCTGAACCCCAATAACTTATAGAAAAATAAAAAAATTTTAAAAAATAAACATCTAAACACAGAAAAGGAAAAAAAACCCAAAAAATAGAAAACAGAAATGTGAAAAAAATAAATCAGGTATGCCATCAGTCAAAAAAATAAATAAACCCAACATTATCAATAATCATTAATCGTAAATAAACTCAGTAATTTTTTTTTTAAGTTAAGTCTTACTCTGTCACCCAGGATGGAGTGCAGTGGCACGATTCTCAACTCACTGCAACCTCCGCACCCTGGGTTCAAGGAATTCCCGTGGCTCAGTCTCCTGAGCAGCTGGGACTTTAGGCACGTGCCACTACGCCCGGCTATTGTTTTTGTATTTTTAATAGAGACGGAGTTTCACCATGTTGGCCAGGCTGGTCTCCAATTCCTGGCCTCAAGTGATCCACCTGCCTCAGCCTCCCAAAGTGCTGGGATTACAGATGTAAGACACTGTGCCTGGCTTCAATAATTAAATTAAAAGATAGAAATTGTCAGATTAAACAGCAAGACTCACTTATATACTGCCAGTAAGAAATCCACATTAAATATAAAGATATAAATAAGGAAAAGTAATAGTATGGGAAAACATACACCATACTAACATTAATCAATAAAGCTAGACTGGCTGTATTAATACCAAAGTACATTTTAGAACAAATAATATTACCAGGGATAAAGAGGGCCATTTCATAATGGTAAGAAGCCAATTCATTTACAGGCTATAACAATAATCTAATGTTTTAATCCATAAACATTTATGCACATAACTGTCAGAATATATGAAACAAAAACTAATACAACTGCAAGTAGAAAATTGTCACTCGAGAAGAAAATAAGTAACACAAATATCTCTAATCAATTAAAGTAAATTTGTAGTTAAAAACCTTTCTACAAAGAAAAGCGCAGGCTCAGATGAATTCTACCAAACATTTAAGTTGGGGGGAAAATGCCAATCCTATACAAATTGTTTCAGAAAACGGAACAGAATACTTCAGAAGTCATTGTGAAGCTATATTACTGATTTCAACACTGAAAACATTACAAGAACACTACAGACAAATAACCCATGAACATAAATTCAAAACTTCTCAACAAAATTTCAGCAAATCAAATCCAATAATACATAAATAGAACAGTATATTGTGACCAAGTTCAGTTTATCCCTGGAATATAAGTCTAATTTCATATTTGAAAATGTCATTCACCCTATCGACAGACTAAAAATGAAAAACTATATATTTCAATACATGCAGTAAAAAAGCATTTGAAAAATATCAAACATCCATTCCTGATAAAACCTCTCAGCAAATGAGAATTAAAAGAGAACTTCCTCAACCTCATTAAAAGCATCTACAAAAAACCTACAGCTAAGATCAGACTTAATGGTGAAAGACTAAATGTTTTCCTTGAAAGAACAAAAACGAAGCAATAATGCCCAGTCTACCACTTCAATTCAAAATTCTGCTAAAGGTGTTAGCTGGTGCAACACAAGAAGAAAAATAAAAGGCATCCAAGACTGGATAATCATCTTTGCAGAAAATTCCATGGAATCCTCAGAAAACTACTTGGTGGTACTAAGCTGCAGGATACAAGATCAATATTTAAAAAATTCATCATATTTCTATTTATTAGTAACAAACAATTGGAAATAAAAAAATTTTAATTACAATTTACAATAGAATCAAAAATATAAAATGCTTAAGGATAAATCTAACATAGATGTGAAAAATCTATATACTGAAAATTATAAAACATTGCTGAGTTAAAGACCTAAAGCAATGGAGAGATATATCTTATTCATAGACTCAATATTGTTAAGATGTCATCTATCCTCAATTTGCTCTGAGAATCAACAGAATCCCAATCCAAATATCAGTTTGCTTTTTTTGTAGAAACTGTAAAACAGATTCTAAGATCCATATGGGAGGGCAAAGGCCTACAACAGTCAAAATAACTTTTAAAAAGAACAAAGTTAGAGGACTTATACTACCTGATTTTAAGACTTATTATAAAGCTACTATAACCAAGAGAGTAAGAAACTGACATAAAGACTCACAAATAGATCAAAAAAGACTCCAGAGAAAGACCCACACCTACATGGTCATAGATTTCAACAAAGATACAAAGGCAACTCGGTGGAGAAAGAATAGTTTTTCAATAAATGGTGCTGAAACAAATAGCCATATGCGGAAAAACCCACAAACTTTGATCCATACTTCTCACCATGAATAAAAGTTAACTCAATAAGGATCAGAGACCAAAACATAAAACCTAAGGCTATTAACACCTCTAGAACAAAACAGGAGAAATCTTTGTGATCTTGGGTTAGGCAAAGGGTTCTTAGATAAAGCACCAAAGGTGCCAAAAGCATAAATTCATAAAAGACAAAGCTGATAATTTGCATTTCATCAAAAGAAAGACATTCTGCTCTTTGAAAAACACTGCTAATGAAAAGGTAAGCCACTCTCATATCTGATAAAGCACATGTATCTAGAATATACAATGAACTCCCGAAACTCTACAACAGAACAACATCCCAATTTTTAAATGGGCAAAATAATTGAACACAAAAATAAACATATGCCAAAATTCTCAACATCGCTAGTCATTAGGGAAATGCAAATTCAAACGACAAGGAAATAATACTAAAAATTTAAAAACCTAAAATAAAATTAAAGACTGAGCATACCTAGTTATTGACAAGAATATGGACCAACTTGAACTTACACCACCCAGTGACAATGTAAAATGGTATAATCACTTTGGAAAACTCTTTAAAAGTTACATTTACCACAAGACCTAGCCATTCCACACCTAGGTATTTATCCAACAGAAAGGAAAGCATATATCCACACAAAGACTGGTACAACAGTATTTATAATAACTAAATTTGTAATAGCCAAAAAAAGAAAAAGCAAAAATGTCCATCAACAAATGATGAACAAACTGCTCTATCCACATATTGGAATACTATTCCTCACTAAAAAGGAATTAACTATTAGTAATTGTAATAACATGGCTTAATCTCAAATTATGCTAAGTTAAAGACCCAGCTACCTCCCCACAAAGAACATATTATATGACTTCATTATGTAAAATTCTAGAAAATGCAAATTAATCTATAGTGATAGAAAGCCTATCAGTGGTTGCCCGGGGAGGAAGAAGAATAGAGGAAAGGAGGGAGAGATTACAAAAAAAGCTGGGGCATCTTTTTGGGGGTAATAGATATACAGTAGACCCTTGAACACAAATTTGAATGTGAGGGTCCACTTATACACAGAATTTCTTACACCTCAGCCACCCCTGAGACAGCAAGACCAAGCCCTCCTCTTTCTGCTCAGCCTAATCAAAGTGAAGATGCGGATGAACACCTTTATGATGATCCACTTCCATTTAATGAACAGTAAATACATTTTCTGTTCCTTACGACTTTCTTAATAAATTTTCTTTTCTCTAGTTTATGTTACTGTAAGAATAAAGTATATAATGCAAAATATGTGCTAAATAGACTGCTTATGTTATCTGTAAGATATCCAGTCAATAACAGGCTATTAGTATTTAAGTTTTGGGGAGGTTTCAAAATTATACATAGATTTTCAACTGCATGGGGGACTGGTGTCCCTAGTCCCCACATTGTTTAAGAGTCTATTCATTATTGCATGGGCAGTGGTCTGTTTATGAACCCAAATGCATGGCTTATCCAAGTCGTTTCAAATTCCGGACTTGTAGATTTACAGTATCTCATGGGGAAAGCCTGACAGGAGCTGTGGTATAAATTCAAATGTCAATCTCTGGCCACATGGCTCATATAAAACTTGTTTTTGCCTTCCAGGGACCTACTTCAAGGACTCTACACATAACAAAGCAGTGTAGCAGAATGCGTAACAATAAACAGAACTAGCCTAGAATCCAGACACTACCATCTTCAGCTATGTAATTTTAGGGAAGCTGTCTATGCTGTGTGAGGTTGAGTTTTCTCATCTGTAAAATGGGAATAACAGTACTTACCTCAGGGTGGTTGTGAGAACTGATTTCATCAACATAAGCACTTAACACAGTGCATGACACATTTTAAATGCTCAGTAAATGTTCTAAGTTATTCTCTCCATTCCCCTTTCCTGTAGTTTCCTCACTCTTCCATCTATATGACTGTCACAGAACCTCATCCTGAGTTTCCTGACCACTGTTCCAGACACCCAAAGCACGTGTCTACTCAACACTTAAAATGTAGTCACTTGAAACTGACATTTGCTGCAAATTTAAACACACCAGATTTTGAAACTTTAGGGAAAAAAAAGTAAAATATTTCACAATTTTTTTTAAATTTAAAAAAATGTGGCTCTGAGTAAACTTTAAATTACATATGTATTTCACATTATACAGTCACCCTTCTGTAACCAAGGGTTCTGCATCTGTGGATTCGACCAACTGTGGATAGACAATGTTCAGGGAAAAAAACTGCAACTGTACTAAACACTGTAAAGACTTTTCTTGTCATTATTCCTCAAACAATACAGTATGACAATTTACATAAGATTTACATTGTATGAGCTATGATAAGTAATTTAGAGATGATTTAAAATACACAGGAGGATGTGCATAGCTTATATGGAAGCACTATACCATTTTATATCAGAGACTTGATCATCCTTGGATTTTCATATCCAAGGGAGGTCCTGGAACCAATCCTCTATGGGTACCAAGAGATGACTATATGTATTTATAATGGGCACTGCTAGTCTAAACAAGTAGTTCCAGGCAGTACTAGCTCCTCCCCCAAGTCAGTAGTCTAGTCTATCCAGCAAAGTCAACCTGTCATTACTTCCAAAAGTCTTGCAGGAACCTCAAACACATCCTAGTCCTAACAGTCAATTCACAGCTGAATCTATTTACAAAATCCACCCAGTAACTATCAACCACACCCAAATCCTTCCAATGACAAGAAACTCACCAACTCCCAAAGCATCAATCCTTTTTACCTTTGGACGACTCCTGAAAATTACAGTTCTTCCTTATGCTCATGAAGATCTACCTCTCCAGAAGGCTGATCTTAGCCCTTTACCCTTTCGAGCCATTCAGAAAAGGCTCAGGGACAGGAAAAACTACCACCTGCAGACCACTTACAATGTACTGTGTAAGCTTTAGTTTACTGTAGCATTTAACACTCACAGCAATGCAAGAGGTAGGTGCTGTTATCTCCATTTGGTTGATAATGGGGTCTATAGGGCTGAGAGAGATAAAAGTGATCTAGCTAGGGTACCATTCAGGAAGAGCGTATTTCAAACCAGAGCTGGCTGACTTCTAAACAGCTTCATTCAGCGTTGCTTTTGTGACTACGTTCTCAACATTCTTCTCTCTCCCAGTTATCTAGCCTATTAGCAGCTATGGGCTCAATTCAAAAGCAATCCTGCCCTGGCCAGAGTTGTCCTTACCTGTCTCAGCAGCTCCAAGGATGTCCAGTTTGTCACGGATGGCAGGTGCCAAGGTCAGGGCTTGGATTGGTGTGGGAGCAGAGAAGCCTAGAAAGCTGAGGGCTCGGAGAACCGGCCTGGGGACAAACAGGTCCTTCCAAGCTGACACATCTGCCTTCTGATCATGAACTTCCGGAATCCATGTCTTCGATTTTCTGGGCACCTTAGCAGCAATGCTCTGAAAAGGCACCATCCCTTTTCTCCCTTTCTTCTTCTTCTTTTTTGGAGCAGTTTGGACCAGGTTTCCTGATGTCATCTCCCCATGACAAACCACGCCCTCTTCTTCCTGGGTCTCCGGCTCAGAATCTCTGACTTCAAACTCTTTCTGGGTACTGGTTCCTTCAGTTGCTACATTTTTACTTTTCTTCAACTTCATCTTTTTCTTTGGTGAGCTAGACTCTCCCTCCTCCTCTTCTTCTGAAACAGCTTGTGCCTTTCTCTTGGATGCCTCCTTTAGGAAGAGACTGGAGGGATTCTTGGCAGGGGAGACCAACTGGTAATCTGTCAATTCCTCAAAGCACACTAAATCATCCATCTGTCCGTCTACGAACATATTTGGGTCAATCTTCACTTCCTTCCATTTTCCCACAACTTTGATTCCCTTTGTCTGAAATTTGCCATAACTTGATGGCTTTGGCCTTGATTTTGTGTCTTTCAACTTCATGGTTGCTGAAAAGGAGATAAATGTTCTATTAGGTTGGTCACTGAGAAGCAGAAGATTCTGATGCAACAAATATTTTCTAAGCAACTACGCCCTACAAAGAACTGAGGATACAAAGATGCTCCCACCTAGAGAAGAACAAAGAAGGAACTACCACAGTACAGGAAGCTTTGCCTGGAACACAGGGTCCACAGGTGATGGAACAAAGACAGATGAGCTAGACCTGGTTTGTTGTGTTCGACCTTGGATAATGCCACCCACTCCTCTCTGACCTTCAGTGCTCCCATCTATAAAAAGGAGGGAGGGGACCTAACAATATCTAAGTTGTATATTTTATGTAAATAAAGGAAATTATGTGAAGCACAGAGGATGAAGCCTGCCACACATAAGTCACATTCTGAAGGCAGAGTAAGAATCCGAGATTTTATTGTGGGTGCAGGAGAGGTGAGCTTTATTAAAGGCATACTGCGCTTGATTCCTCCCCAAGCCTTGCCTGAGAGAGCAAATGCCTGCTCCACCATCCTGGCCTTTGCCAAGCGTTTTAAAACCCATCCAGCTTTTTCATGACAATTTACGTGACTGAATGGCCATTTAGGCCCAACTTGTTTGGTTGGAACTCGATCCAGGTTTTTACTTTTCAGAAAGGCCAAGAAAGATAACAAGATTCCGTGAAAAAGACCAAGGTAAAACTTGGTTCAAAACCAGATCCATCACTTCTCAGTTGTGGGTCTGCGGTGGACGTAATAATCTGAGTCTCTATTTCCTCGTCCGCACAAGGGGGATAACGAGGACATACAGGATCGTTATACGCCACTACGAAAAAGTGACGCAGGTCAAAAACTGCTAAGCATGGCGCCTGGCGAGGAGAGCACGTTCGCTCACAGTGCCCGCCGGACCCGCTGCGCCACGGCAAAAAACATGCGGGGTTCAACGAGGAGAGGGCGGGGGGTGCCACGCGAACCGGGCGAGGACACGGGGAGCGCCAGGCAGAGCAGAGGGGCCTCTCTCTCCTCGTGACGCTGGTCCCGCGCGGCGCTCTCGCTTTGTCTGAGGCACGAACGGGCGCACGAAACCGAGGAACTGAGAAGCAGAGGCTGTCAGGCCCCGATGCCCGGACAAGAAGCCCAGGGCGCGGGGACCGTCGCACGCAGCTCGGTTGGACGGCTTGGGCCGGCGGCCGCCCTCTCTGCACCCGGGGAACCCAGCGGCCCAAAGAGACCCGCGATAGGAACCCGGGTTCCTGGCCTCAGCCCCTCCCCGCAGTCGGCTCCAGCCCGGCTCGTTTTGGTACTCACTGCGTGGAGACGCAACTGTAGCTCCTGGGTGGCCGGTCAAGCGCCTCAGAAACCACCGTGGTACCTCAGCTGCAGCAGAGACCGCAGTTCCGGGGCGGGACCTCCACGCCTGTACTCGTGCGTGCTGTGGAGGAAGTCTCGCCCCTATGGCAAATGCAGCTACCTGATTGGCTGCTTTGCGGAACTCTGCCTGGCCTGTGGGAGAGCTGAGTTCGGCCGCGCGCCTCTCCTCTTCCAGCTTTGCTCCTCCCAGCTTAGGAAAAGGCGGAGCAGGCGAAATTCTGTGTTCCCAAAGCCTGGAGACTGCCGGCTCCCGCTCAGTAGCGTAAGTTTTCTTGTATTCTTGGTGTAGTTTTGTTACCGGAAAGGGGTCCCGATCTAGACCCCAAGAGAGGGTTCTTGGATCTTGCGCAAGAAAGAATTCAGGGCGAGTCTGCATAGCAAAGCAAAAGCAAGATTATTAAGTAAAATGGTGTAAGTACGGCTACCCCATTGACAAGAGTAGAGCATTCCCGAAAGTAAGGGGAGGAAGGCGTCCATCCTAGGTACAATGCTTGTAAATATATAGGATAAAAAAAGATCACAGGGAGATGTGCTCTGCTACAAGGGTGATCTGTGATGAGTGTTCTTTGTATTGTAATTGTTTGGGGGCGCCATGAACTGTGCCCCTATAAGATGACAAACTTAATTAATAAATGTTGAGTGTGTTCTGACTAATTCACTAACAGGCCGTTCCCGCTTCTTTCTCCCTTTCCTTGGGCCTCTCTATTCCCTGAGACACAACAGTATTGAAATTAGGTCAGTTAATAACCCTACAATGGGTCTCTAAGTGTTCAAGTGAAAGAAAGAGTCCCGTGTCTCTCACTTTAACTCAAAAGCTAGAAATGGTTAAGCTTAGTGAGGAAGGCATGTCCGAAGGCAAGATAGGCTGAAAGCTAAGCTGAAAGTTTGTACCAAAAAGCCAGTTTGTGAATGCAAAGGAAAAGTTCTTGAAGGCAATTAAACATTTTTCTCTAGCGAACACATAAATAATAAAAAAGTGAAACAGTTTATTGCCTATTTGGAGAAAATTTTAGTGGTTCGGATAGAAAATAAAACCAGCTACAACATCCCCTAAAACCAAAACCAAATGCAGAGCAAGGCCCTGATTCTATTCTATTCTGTGATGGCTGAGAGGGGCAAGGAAGCTATAGAAGTTTGAAGCTAGAAGAGATTATTTCATGAGGTTTAAGGAAAAAAGCCGTCTCCAGAGCATAAAAGGGTAAGATGAGGCAGCAAGTGCTGATGCAGAAGCTGCAGCAAGTTATCTGGAAGCTCTAGCTAAGATCATTGATGAAGGTGGCCACTGAACAACAGATATTCAATGTAGACAAAACAGCCTTCTATTGGAAGAAGATGTGATCAAGGACTTTCATAGCTAGAGAGGTCAATGTCTGGTTTCAAAGGCCAGGCTCACTCTTTTGTTAGAGGCTAATGCAGCTAGTGACTTTAAATTGAAGCCACTGCTTGTTTACCATTCTATTATAACACTCTTAGGTCTCTTAAGAGTTACCCTAAATATATACACCATAGAACATGAACCAACAACAACAAAAAAAGAGTTACCCTAAATATAATCTGCCGGTGCTCTGTAAGTGGAATTACAAAGCCTGGATGACAGCACATCTGTTCACAGCATGGTTTACTGAATATTTTAAGCCCACTGTTGAGGGCTACTGCTCAGAAAAAAGATCTCTCTCAAAGTATTATTGCTGATTGAAAAAGTGCCTAGTCACCCAAGAGCTCTAATGGAGATGTATAAGGAGATGAATGTTGTTTTCATGTGTGCTAACACAAGATCCATTCTGCAGCCCATGGATCAAGAAGTAATTTTGCCTTTCAAGTCTTATTATTTAAGAAATACATTTTGTAGGGCTACAGCTGCCATAGATAGTTATTCTTCTGATGGATCTGGGAAAAGTAAATTGAAAACCTTCTGGAAAGGATTTACTATTTTAGATATCATTAAGAACATTTGCGATTCATGGAAAGAGATCAAAGTATCAAAATTAGCAGGAGTTTGGAAGAAGTTGATTCCAACTCTCATTGATGACTTTGAGGAGTTTAAGACTTCAATGAAGGAGGTAACTGCAGATGTGGTTGGAAATAGCAAGAAAACTAAAATTAGAAGTGGAGCCGGAAGATAGGACTGAACTGTGGCAATCTCATGAGAAACTTGAATGGATTAGCAGTTCTTTCTAATATACGACAAAAGAAAGTGGTTTCTTGAGATGGAAACTACTCCTGGTGAAGATGCTGGGAACACTGTTGAAATGACAATGAAGGATTTGAATATTTCATAAACTTAGTTGATAAAGCAGTGGCAGGGTTTGAGAGGAGTGACTACAATTTTGAACATTCTACTGTGGATAAGATGCTAGCAAACAGCGTTACATGCTACGAGAAATCTTTCACGGAAGGAAGAGTCCATTGATGCCGCGAACTTCATTGTTGTCTTATTTTAAGAAATTGCCACAGCACCTCCCCTTTCAGCAACCACCACCCTAATCAATCAGCTGATTGCAGAAAAAAAAAAAGAAAAGTACATTATGACAGACGGGGACACAAGTCAAAATGTTAGTAATTGGTGAATGATTGGTGCTAGAGTAAGGGTATGTGAGTGCGTGCCCATTGTACTATTCTTCCAGCTTGTTTGAGGTTTAAAACTTTTCAAAATAAAGAGTTGAGTAAATGGTTTTGATTTTAAAATTATGAATTAAAAAGAAATGGGTTTAAGCCAGGTGCAGTTGTGCATACCTGTAGTCCCAGCTGTCTAGGAGGCTGAAGAAGGAGGATCACTTGGGCTCTGGAGTATGAGTCCAGCCTGGGCAATGTAGCAAGACATCATCTTTAAAAAAAAAAAAAAAGACAGAAAAAGGAAAGAATTAGATTCTGTTTTAATTTTTAAAAATAGAGGAGGGGGAGAGGCCAAGAGCAAAATGATGGCAAAGGTTCCATTATAGTAGTTGGAATATAGGTATTTTTTTCCTTCTTCTCAATATTCTAATTTTTAAAAATAGTTAAACTGTTTTAATGTTATTCTCGTTTTATAGATGAGAAAACAGATGCAGGAAGATTAATTTGCCAGAGTCACACAGCTAATGTTACAGAACTCATACCTGACTCAGACCTGGCTTGGAGTTCCATAATGTTAACTGGGTGCAGTGGCTCACACCTGTAATTCCAGCACTTTGGGAGGCCCAGGCGGATGGATCACTTGAGCTCAGGAAATTCGAGATCAGCCCAAGCGACATGGTAAAACCCCATCTCTTAAAAAAAATATAAAAATTAGCCAGGCTTGGTGGCATGCACCATTAGTCCCAGCTACTTAGGAGGCTGAAATGGGAGGGTTGCTTGAACCTAAGAGGTTGAGGCTGCAGTGAGCCATATTCATGCCACTATGCTGAGCTTGGGTGACAAAGTGAGACCCTGTGTGAAAGGGGAAGAAATAATCAAGATCAAAAAACCCTGTAAGGAATGGGACCCAGTTTCCAAGGGACCCATACAGAAGCCTCCATTGCCAGTGGCTGGAGTGGGTGTACTTATGAGTGTGTTGATTGGCTTTCCAAAAAGACTGAAGGGTAAATTTGGACTGAGGGGAACCAATAATGCATTTGGAGAAGTTGAAACAGTTGAGCTCATAAAATTCTCCAGCAAGAAAACGATTTACCTAGCCAGGGAGGGCTTGTAAAAGGGTGAGGGAATCAGATTGCCTGGAGTCTGGTGTGAGAGCTCTGTAACATTAGCTGTGTGACTCTGGCAGATTACTCACTCTTTCTACATCTGTTTTCTCATCTGTAAAATGAGAATAACATTGCTGGGAAGATTTAATGTAAATGCCTGTAAAGTTCTTGCTACAGGGCTGGCATATGGTGAGCTCAGTTGACCTTAAAAATTCCCTTTGTCATCACACATTTTCTTCTAAGCATACACATACCTTTCATATAAATATAAATATGAAAAGGTGACAAGTTGTGGGGGGAAACACATTTCAGCAAAATGTTCCACAGTGTTAAGTAGTTGTTTTAAGGCGATGGAACTGAATGTAATTTTTTCTTTTCAATATTTCAGTTTCAATGTGATGATTGTATATATTGTATGGTGATATAATTAATGCACAATAAATGCAGAGTGCAGCTTTTCAGTTCAATGAATTTTAACAGTTGTGTATCATCATATAAGTAATGCACATTAAATGTTAAAGAACATTTCCATCACCCCAGAAAATTCATTCATCCCCATTTCCAGTTAGTTTTTGTCTCTACCAAGAATACAATTATATTTTAATTGAAAAATTAATTTGCAACTATTTCTTAAATGGGAACCATTCTGGCATTTTCATTTATTGTAAAAGTGACTTATGCCTAAGCCATTATAATTCATCTAGCACCAAAAAACATACGTATATATAAGCATTCTACATGGGTGATACAGTTTGGATATTTGTCCCCACCCAAATCTCATAGTTGAATTGTAATCCCCAGTGCTGGAGTTGGGGCGTGGTGGAAGGTGTTTGGATCATGGGGGCAGGTTCTTCATGTGTGGCTTGGACCATCCCCTTTGTAATAAGTGAGCTCTCACTCTGAGTTCATGCGAGATCTGGTGGTTTAACTGTGTGGCACCTCCCCCCAACTCCCTCTGGCTCTTGCTTTCACCATCTGATGTGCCTGCTCCCCTTCCACCTTCTGCCATGATTGTAAGCTTCCTGAGGGCTACCTAGCACCTGAGCAGATACCAGCACCATGCTTCTTGTAAAGCCTGCAGAACTGTGAGTCAATCAAACCTCTATTTTTAAATAAATTACCCAGTCTCAGATATTTCTTTATAGCAATGCAAGAATGGCCTAATATAATGAAGTCTTCCTTTACCACTGTTTTATAAGTTGCCTCTTTCACTCAACAATACCTAATGAACCATTCTCCATCGCCAATCAGTATGAATCTATAACCAGGGACAGATCCAGGCTATTTAGGTACCTGAAGCTTACATAATTGGTGGGGCACAGAGCTTAAACAAAGAGAGTTATAATACAAAATACCAGTAATGCTACAGTGTCACCCCAAACCAGGAGAAGTATGGCAGAGGGAAGCCAGATTGGAAAGTAATTAAAAGATAACAGCCTTAATCAATTGCTCTTAGAAGAACTTACTTTTGCAAATAACAACAACAACAACGATAATGTGAGCAATGGCTAGAGCTGCTCTTAGGGTCTTGGAAGGAGCCAGTGCAAGCAAGGGTCCCTGAACTCAGGCTTTTTTTGCTTCAAGGTAAAGTCATTTCTGCCTCTATCATCAGTGGCTATATATAGTTCTTTATATGGAGGTAAAAAATTTTATTTATTTGACTGGGCAAGGTTGCTCATGCCTGTAAACCCAGTACTTTGGGAGGCCAAGGTGGGTGGATCATGAGGTCAGGAGTTCAAGACCAGCCTGACCAACATGGTGAAACGCTGTCTCTACTAAAAATACAAAAAATTAGCTGGACACAGTGGCACATACTTGTAATGCTAGCTATTTGGGAGGCTGAGGCAGGAGAATCACTTGAACCTGGGAGGTGGAGGTTGCAATGAGCTGAGATCGTGCCACGACACTCCAGCCTGGGTGACAGAATGAGACTCCATGTCAAAAAAAAAAATTATTTATTCAACTTTTGCTACTTTAAACTTTTGCTGTGTCAAACTAAATAACAAACTGAGAAAAGCCCCCTAAAAGAAAATGATATTGAGTCAAGAGGATCCCAAGATGGCTGAATAAGAGGCAGCTCTGGAAAGCAGCTCCCAGTGAGAGAGAGGCAGAAGCTGAGTGATCTCCACAATTCCAAGTGAGGTACCAGGTTCATTTTGTGGGTCTGGTTGGACAGTGGGTATAAACCAAATAGGGGAAGTTGAGGCAAGGTGGGGCACTGCCCCACCCAGGAGGTGTGTGCAACCAACCGGAGGACCAGGGGATCTCCCACTCTGGGACTTCAGTTTGGATACAGTGCTCCACCCAAGCCCTCTACAACCCACAGAACAGGAGATCTTCACGGGGCTGAAAAGCCTCAGCTAGCTACCTGAACAGGGCAGAATAGCAACTTCGGCCAGCACCAGGGCTGTTAGCATAGATCTAGGCAGAAGCAATGGCTGATGTGAAAGCCAGAAGGCGGGCTGGATGGAGCCACCAGCCCCCCAGAAAGAAGGGGAACTGAAAATTAGGGAAACAGCCCATACGTCAGAACGGGTCCCCCCTGCACAAAGCCCAGCAAGCTAAAAAACTCTCACTCCAGAGTTTCACACTCAGAATATCAGTTAGAGAGCGACCAGGAATGATTGAGCTCGGGGGTAGGGGGAAGGTCAGCCACCATTGCAGAAGCTGGCCTAATTTTCCTGAGTAAATAAAAGATGCAGCAGCTCTACTGAATCCCTTTGAAATCTGGCACAAGACAAGGATGCCCTCTCTCACCACTCCTGTTCAATATAGTATTGGAAATTCTAGCCAGAGCAATCAAGCAATAAAAAGAAATAAAGGGTATTCAGTTAGGAAAAGAGGAAACCAAATTGTCTCTATTTGCAGATGACGTGATTGTATATTTAGAAGACCCCATCGTCTCAGCCCAAAATCTCCTGAAACTGATAAGCAACTTCAGCAAAGTCTCAGGATACAAAATCAATATGCAGAAATCACAAGCATTTCTATACACCAATAACAGACAAACAGAGAACCAAATCA
>CAUYQU010104885.1:0-20249 GCA_963574635.1 Cheracebus regulus
GAGAGGCATTCTGATTTTGGGTGTTCTCAGCCTTTTTGCACTGGTTTCTTCCCATTTTTGTGGATTTATCCACCTGTCATCTTTGTAATTGCCGACTTTCAGATTGGGTCTCTGAGTGGACGTCTGGCTTGTTGGTGATGAAGTTTTCTCTGTTTCTTAGTTTTCCTTCAGTGGATGCCTCT
The DNA here is from genome assembly GCA_963574635.1 of Cheracebus regulus. NCBI lineage: Eukaryota > Metazoa > Chordata > Mammalia > Primates > Pitheciidae > Cheracebus > Cheracebus regulus. Next base: position 183 of record CAUYQU010104885.1, read on the forward strand.
TCCCCATAGAGCTAGGTCTTCCTGGGTTTGACTGTGCTTGCTGTGAAACTCTCAGTCCTCTGCGCTTTCAATTGCTGTTCTCCTTATGGGAATGGGACCAGCCGAGCCCGACTAAAAGGGCACCCAGTCCCGTACCCTCTGCACTGAGAAGCGCTGCGCTGGGGCACTGGCAAAACAGCCGCACCGGCCAAAATAGTCGCGCTGGTGACCCGTGTATCTCCTCTGCCGGGAATCTCCCAGTCTGTGGGCAACAAAAATTCGTCTGAAAGTGCGGCGTCCACTCACTCTCTGCGCTTTCCCTGGGAGCTACATTCCTGAGCTGTTGCTACGCGGCCATCTTGGATCTCTCTCCGGGTGTTGATTCTTTAGCTTGCCATTCTGTGTCTTTTAATTGGGACATTTAGCCCATTTACATTTAAGGTTAGTATTGTTATGTGTGGACTTGATCCTGTCATCATGATGCTAGCTGGCTCTTTTGGAGACTTGTTTATATGGTTGCTTTGTAGTGCAAGCAAAGCACTACAAAACAAGACCATTTTTCACTGGTCTGTGGACTTCAGTGCATTTGGGGTGTGGCTGGTAATGGTTTTTCCTGTCCCGATTTAGTGCTTCCTTTAGGAGCTCTTGTAAGGCAGGTCTGGTGTTAACAAATTCCCTTAGCATTTGCTTGTCTGAAAAGAAAGTTATTTCCCCTTTACTTATAAAGCTTCATTTGGCCAGATATAAAATTCTGGGTTGTTCTTTAAGAATGTTAAATATTGGCCCCCAATCTCTTCTAGCTTGCAGGGTTTCTACTGAGAGGTCTGCTGTTAGCCTGATGGGCTTCCTTTTGTAGGTGACCTGGCCTTTCTCCCTGACTGCCCTTAAAATTTTTCCTTGGAAATTTGATGATTATGTGTCTTGGGAATAATCTTCTTGTGGAGTACCTTACTGGGATTCTCTGCATTTCCTGGATTTGAATGTTGTCCTGTCTTGCTAGGTTGGGAAATTTCTCCTGAATAAAATACTGACAAATGTTTTCCAACTTGGTTCCATTCTCCCTGTCTTCTTCAGGGACACCAATCAGTGATAGATTTGGTCTCTTTGTATAATCCCACATTTCTCAGAGGTTTTGTTCATTCCTTTTCATTCTTTTTTCTCTATTTTTGTCTGCCTGTTTTATTTCAGAAAGACAGTCTTCAAGCTCTAAGATTCTTTCCTCTGCTTGTTCTACTCTGCTATTCATACTTGTGATTGGATTGTGAAGTTCTTGTAGTGTGTTTTTCAGCTCTATCAGGTTGGTAATGTTCCTCTCTAAATTGGCTATTTTGGCTGTCAGCTCCTTCATTGTTTTTTGTTTGTTTGTTTGTTTTGAGAGAGTTTCACCCTGTTGCCCAGGCTGGAGTGCACTGGAATGCACTCACTACAACCTCTGCCTCCTGAGTTCTAGTAATTCTCCCGCCTTAGCCTCCTGAGTATCTTGGATTACAGGCATGCACTACTGGGCCCAGCTAATTTTTGTATTTTTAGTAGAGACGGGGTTTCACCATGTTAGCCAGGCTGGTCTTGAACTCTTGACCTCATGTGATCCACCTGCCTCGGCCTCCCAAAGTGCTGAGATTACAGGTGTGAGCCATGTCACCTAGCTCCTGCATTGTTTTTATCATGATTCTTAGCTTCCCTGCATTGTGTTACAACATGCTCCTTTAGTTCAGGAAAGTTCATTTTTATATTTTTATCTATATTCTGAAGCCTACTTCTGTCATTTCAGCTATCTCAGCCTCAGCCCAGTTCTGAGCCCTTGCTGAAGGAGTGTTGTGGTCATTTGGATGAAAGAGGGCTCTCTGGATTTTTTAGTTTTCAGCATTTTTACATTGATTCGTTCTCATCTTTGTTGGCTTATCTACCTTTGATCTTTGAGGTTGCTGACCTTTGGATGGGGTTTTTATTGTTGTCTTCTGTTCATTTTTCTTTTAAGAGTCTGGCTGGCCACTCTTCCGTAGGGCTGCTGTGATTTTCTTGGGGTCTGCTCCAGACCATAGTTACCTCAGCTTTTTCCATATTTTGGAGGTATCACCAGTGAAGGTTGCAAAGCAGCAAAGATGGCAGCCTGCCCCTTCCTCTGGAGGCTTTGTCCCAGGAAGATACTGACCTGTTGCTGGCCCAAACACACCTGTAGGAGGTGGCTGGAAACCCCACTTGGGAAGTCAGATGGAACAGGATCAGAAACTCACTTAAAGAAGCAGTCTGGCAGTTTTTTTGTAGAGTACCTGTGTTGTGTTGGGGATCCTTTCAGCTTCTGATTGGTTTGGGCTCTCCAAGACCCATAGGCTGGACTGGCTGAGAAACCAAACAGCCAGGATGGCGGCCTGTCTTCGCTCTGGGCAATCCATCCCAGGGGGAAATTAGAACTCTGTTGGCTGTAGAACATGGGTGGGGGTGGCAGGAAGCCCCAGCTGGCTGCTTTCTCTTTTCTTAGCTGTATGTTACTCCATTCTTTGGATATGAGTTTGTTGAGCCCATCTCCTACAGCTGGACATTTGGCTTATTTCCAGCCTTTTGTTCTTACCATTAGTGCTATAATGACTAACCTTATGTACAGATTTCTAGGAGAAAGATACTGGGTCAAAGGACAAATACATAGGACTTTTTCTGGAAACCAGTGAATTCTGTGGGGTCGTATCACTTTGAATTCTCAGCAGTGATGTATGAAAATGCCTAATTCCCCAGCCATGCCATGAATATGATGTCAGTCTTAAAGCTAATAAGTGAAAAAATAGCATTGTACTCTTGTTTGAATTTGTATTTTTTTGTGTGTGAGGGAAGTTGAGCATCTTGTCTTAAGTTTAAGGGACATTTGCATAATTGAACATGGCTCAGCATTTCATGTTGATACATGAGTCAGCAAGTTGGAAAGACAAGAGGAAATGGAGAGCTGGCAAATTCTGAGAATATGATACAAGTATTTTATACCTCATTTACTTTCACTTCACATTAGCTACAGGGAAAATTTCCCAGTTTCCGTTTTAGGTGACGTGAAATGAAAGTAAATGAGGTATACGGTTTGGGTGAGCATGAGTCCCATTAAACTTGGAATAGGGGTGAATGCTGTATTGCCAAGAGAAAGACAAGGTGAGTGGACACTGGGGACAGTTAGCAGTTTCTGCTACATCATTTTCTTTTAAGAAAAGCCTAGCTATTATCACAGCCCTGTGTGATTTTTGTCTTATATTTCTTCTTTGTCCTCATCTCTTGCTCTTCTTCCTCTTACTGGCATTCTTGCTATTTCTCCATAAATCAACATCCTCTCTTGTGGGTCTACATTCTCTTCCCTATGCCTGGAATGTTCTTCCAGAACTCATTGCTCACTCTCAGAATTCTGCTCAAAAGTAGGTTCTTCCTTAAACACTAACGGTAATTAATATGCTCCCCATATCCAACTTTTACCCTCCTTTGCTTTTTTTCTTAGAACTTATCATCTGTGTCAATCTAGGAAAATGACAAGTCTTAATCATTTTAGGAGATTTGTTTGCCAAAGTTAAGGACATGCTGGGAGACAAGTCTATGCCTTTCTCCAGAGATAATTTTGAGGGCTCTAAATTTAAAAGGGAAAGGGTCGGATATGGAGAAGCACACAGTTTTCACAAAAACAAAAGGGAGCAGAGGAAGAATGTGAGGAATCACATTTTAGGTAAGGTAACAAAACGGTGCAGGGGAACAATCAGATACGCATTTGTGTCTGGTGGGTGATCAGACAAGCTATCAATTGGCATTGCCATGGTGAAGTTTTAACAGCTCACCAGGAATTTTCCTGTGGGCCAAATATGGAAGAGGCGTGTAGCCTTTCGTCCTGTAGCCATCTTATTTAGATACCAAAAGGGGGAAGCAGGTTTGCATGACCCAGTTCCCAGCTTGACTTTTCCCATTGGCTAAATGAGTTTAGGTCCCAAAATTTAATTTCCTTTCACATCTGACGTAATAAACATATCTTTTCTTGCCTAGTTTTTCATGTTTCCTCCTCCACAACTAATAATAAATGTGCCAGACACTGGCCTAAGTGTTTGTGCTTTTATATATTTAAGCCAAATTACTCCTCACAACAACTCTGCAATGTGGTACATCATTTACTATTACCATACTGTAACCGGGGAAGCGTACTCAGTTCCCCATTCCAAAGTCGTTCTTAGCCTCACTAACCCTGAAGAATGGGGAAAGGGGCCCTGGAGGTGCAGTGAGTTTGCCGTTCAAATAAGTATCATGGACCCAGAGAGTTTTGTGGAAAAGCAATTTATTAGACAGAGTGAGAGAGAGAAAGAAATACAGCTCCTCAATGCTGTCGTGGGAGGGGACCCAGAGAAGGAATCCATATAGGTAGGAGTAGCTGGAGTTTTAATCCTTGAGTTATTCCCTCCCCATTCATGTTCCCACCCATTGAGAGGAGTTCTTCCAAACTTCCTCGGGAGTGATTGATTTTTCACTCTGATACCAGATTGGCTGCTTGGTCCACAACTCTAAGTTACAGATCCCCCTCGTCCCAGAACTTTCAGTGGGTTTTTTGGGAAAAAGGAGCTTCACCTGGCTTTCTCTACCTAGCCCTCACATGGGAAACCCAGACAAAGAACTTTACATTCGAAACTCCTCTGGTTCCTGGATGGAGGCGTGGAGCCAGGAAACTCCTGACTTTGAAACGACACCCCTTACAGACCCAGGAAGATAAGTCCCTCAGTCCCCTTTCTGAACAGCAAAGTCCAACTGCTGTTGGGACACAGGCATCAATCACTTTCTACTTACTTCCTGCTGAATTGGAGAGTAGAAGGGGCCCAGCAGTTGAGGTTTCCTCCAGAGGGGAGTCTTTCAGGGGTAAAGGTTGATCCAGAGGTCCACAATAGAACTCATGAGCCAAGGACATTCAGAGTTCCATTTGCAGGACCATTTGTAGCCTCATGGCCTGAATTCTAGAAGAAACGAATTTGGCAAGAAGGTTAAAGAGGAGAGGCCCGAAGGCCAGCAATAATAGAATGCTTATAAACTGGCCTAGAAGAGGCTAGAGCCAGGACAGCCAGTTGTTAAGCTCCACAATCCTGTTTCTTGAAGGTCTTTAGCCCTGCGATAGATTGGGTCCCTGAGTTCTTTAACTTTAAGACAATACCTGATTGATTTGCAAAGTAGCAGCATTCTTCTCCTAAAAAGACACAGGTTCCTCCTTTCTCTGCTGTTAGCAGATCCAGGGCTCTTCTGTTTTGAAGAGCCATGGCAGCTAAAGAGGTAAGCTGCTTCTGCAGAGTGAGCTGGCTCTGCAGAGAGAATTAGCAACATTTTCCATGTTATCATTTAACTCCTGAGATAGTCCATAGTAAAACTGAGTAAAGGTAGTACTTCCTCCAAGGCCAGTATCAAGTCCTCCTGTTATGCCGTGACCCCCAAACTGTGAAAGGAATAATTGGAGCTTGAGTATGTCATGGCCTTGGCAGGAAAAGACTCTGCACCTGAGAGTCGGTGTAAATTGTTATAGGGGGCAGGCACTAGGTAGGAGAGGTATTAGGCCAGTCCGTAGGGGCAACATCATAGAGTCCAGTTGCAAATGATAAAGTCAAGAGTGGTAGTCCTGTTAAAGCCAGGATGTAAGTTACACTCATGAGTAGTTACTTTCCTGGGGATCTCGCCGGAAGAGCAAAGGTAGCTCCTCTAACAGCTTGCAGGTGTATGAAGGGTCCTCTCCTGGAACTTCAGGCTGTGGAGTGGAGGGCCTGTGATTTTCTTCAGGAGGTGTCCAAGACTTCAGCTGAATGTGATGAATCCACAAGTCAGTTCCCACCACCTTAACTGCCATTAGGGTAGACAAAATAACTGAAAATGGTCCTTCCCAAGATGGGTCTAGAAAGGGAGAGTCTGAGGGGAGAGATTTAAAAAGCGCCAAGTTTCCAGGGTAGAACAATTCTTTCCCCTTTTTTCTAGGGTGTCCTTCAGGTAAGGTCCTAAGAGCCTGTTGGTACTTAGCCAAGGAGGTTATATCTTTTATTAGATCCGCTGTTTCCTTGTCTAATATGAGATCATTAGTAAGAAAGGGCCATCCATAAGGCATCTCATAGGGGCTGAGTACTATTTTCTGAGGAGAGTTTCAAGCCCTTAAGCATGTTAATGGTAATAGAGAAGGCCGCAGGAGGTGGGTTTCCTGTGCCAGTTTCTTTAGTTGTCTCTTAAGAATTTCGTTCACCTTCTCCACTTTCCCTGAGGACTGAGGCCTCCAAGCACAGTGGAAATGATATTGTATTCCTAATGCTTTGGAAATTCCTTGGGTCACTGCAGCTTTGAAGGCAGGGCTAATATTGCTTTGAAGACAGCAAGGGAGTTTGAATCTAGGGATTATTTCATTAATCAGGACTTTGGGTCTGCTTGCCTGAAGGCTGTGACTAGGGCTGTGGCTTTTCTCTGACCCCTCCTGTTCCTTTCAGCCTGTTCCTCCTGGTCTCTATTATAGAACACCGAGGTTGCTAGATTTAGTAATGATTCTAGACTCTGTTCTGGCCCCAGGGCTAGCTTCTAGAGCTTCCTCCTAATGTCTGCTGCTGATTGTGTAATAAATTTGTCTTTTAGTCTTAGCTGACCCTCGATGGAGTCTGGCGACAGGGTAGTATACTTTCTTAAGTCCTCCCATAACTGCTTAAGGAAGGCTGTTAGGTTTTCTTCCTTTCCCTGGGTTATGGTGGATAACACTGCATAGTTCATGAGCTTCTTCCTAGTTCACCTTTATCCCTCAAGTATGCAGGTTAATAGGTGCCTACAGCTCCAGTCCCCCTGTTCTGAGTCAGGATTTCAGTGAGGATCTGTGCTAGCGACTGCCTGTCTACCTGCAGGAAATCTATCCTTATTCTCTCGCGTCATTTGGTCATGTACTTGACTGAAGTACCAGGTGTCCCCAAACTCTTGAGCTGCTGCTAGAGCAGACTCTCTCTCATTGCTGGTTAGGGTCTGACTAAGCAATAACGTGATATTTTTCCAATCCAATTCAAAGGACTGACCCAGGCCCTGAAGAACATCTATATACTTATCCGGGTCATCTGAAAATTTTCCTAAGTCCACCTTGATTTGCTTTAAGTCAGAAAGTGAAAAGGGACTATGTGCTATGGTTGGGCCAAATTCTCCTCCTACCGCCTGTAGGGGGCAGAGCTGGGGCATCCTAATATCCTGAGTTGCCTTAGCCACTTTGGCCTTCCCTGACTCCTCTTGGGTTATAGGAGTTGAGGACACCTGGTCAATACTGGTGAAGGGAGGAGCCATAGGGAGTCCTCAATATGGGGATAGTCCTGAGTGGCCACTACAGCATAGGTTACAGGCCTTGCATAGCTAAGGATTATCCTGTAGAGAAAAGAAAACTTGCACATAGGGGACCTCAATCCATTTACCTTCCCTCTTACAGAACAGGTCTAATTGTAGAAGGGTGTTATAATTTATACTTCCCTTCGGAGGCCAGGTTTCTCCACTCAGCAGAAGGTATCATGGCCATGCTGTTTGGCAGAGAAAAATGAGCCACTTCTTTTTCAAAGACCGTGGGTCAAATTGGTCCCAGTTATCCAGGATACACTTTAAGGGTGATTTTGCCTTGGGAAGAGTAGCACCCATTTGAAATTGAACACAGGGATGCAGGCAATTTCCTTGCACCCTAGATGTGTAATCAACTTCTGCACCCCCCACCATGTGCCATGTTTAATCACGCTTACCAGTGTCATGGGTACATGCTGTCTAATGTCCTTATGGCCACTTTAAGGACATGGGGACTGATGGGATTAGTGGTCTTGTACCAGTGCGTCCTTGAAGAACTAGGCCAGTGAGGCTTGGGTGATGGGTGCCAATATTCCCTAGCAAGAGTTCAATTAACATAGGCCTGACCATAAAGCTGCCCTAGGAAGATAAACTCCTTGGGAGGCACCTCTAAGCACAGCAATCTTAAAGAAGGTAATGGCTGGCTGCATGACTGAGGCCAGAACAATGCCCTCAGGACCCGGCCTTCTCCCCGACCTCATCATTCTTCATTATAGGAATATGCCCTAGGATTTGGGGCCTGTAATTAACTATTTGAGCCTCAGACCAGGTCCGACTATGGCATTCTAGATGGAGAAGTTCTGCCATATGGAGAGCCAATCCTAGGCAAGACAAATTGTACATCATTGGATTCCAGTACCACTCAGTTGGATTGGGAAACTGCGGGTTACCAAAAAAAAAAAACAAAATGTCCTATAGCTTCCAGTACCCACTGATAGACTCTGGCTTCATTAGGACATAGCCTAGCACTGTGGACTAAGGGAACTAGCTCTGTGTATTTATAATGTAGGATGTCCCCATAGGCATAAGTCTGAGGGCACCAGGGGCAAGGGTCCCTGGACTGCCACCCCAAGAGCCTTAAAGTCCTAGCAAGAAGGGCAATAGCCTCATGTATAGGAAATATCATAGAGGAAAGAGCCAGGAAGAAGTTTGCCTTATGGAAATCTGGACCCAGGAGGTTGGGGAATGAAAGGCTGGGCATGGCTCGCACTTTTTCTTAGGAGGTCTAAGCGGGGCCCCAACCTGAATGGAACTGAACTGGGGGTTTGGGACCACTGCCCTTTCCTCCAGCCAGCCCTTGGCTTGGCCCAGAGAAAGAAAGAACAGCAAGAAAGGGAAGCTGGTTTGGGGCTAGCCAACACTCCCAGTTCCAAAGAGCTGGGGGTTGTTGGAGAGTCCATTCTTAGAAAGCTTGACACCCCTGTCTGTAGACTGGCGGCCATGCTATTCACACTTAGATGACCTATGGGCACCTGCTTTTTACCTCCTTAACAAATTTAAAGGAAGGGAAAGACAGATTAGCAAGTGAAAGGGATCCAATGTCATTCACCACTCTGAAGTCCAACATTCTCCTGACTGACTCGCCAAAAGATATAACAGGGGAGCATACTCAGCTTCCCATTCCAAAGAGGTTCTTAGCCTCGCTAACCTGGAAGAATGGGGAAAGGGGTCCCGGAGGCGTGGTGAATTTGCCATTAGAATAAATATCATGGACCTAAAGGGTTTGCAGAAAAGCAATTTATTAGACAGAGAGAGAGAGAAAGAAAGACACCTTCCACCCTGTCACAGGAGGAGACCCAGAGAAGGAATCTGTATAGGTAGGACCAGCTGGAGTTTTAACCCTTGAGTTATTCCCTCCCCATTCATGTTCTCGTCCAATGAGAGGAGTTCTTCCAGACTTCCTCTGGAGTGATTGATTTTTGACTCTAATACCAGATTGGCTGCTTGGTCCACAACTCTAAGTTACAGACCCCCCTCATCCCAGAACTTCCGTGTATTTTTTGGAACAAAGGAGCGTCACCTGGCTTTCTCTACCTAGTCCTCAAGTGGAAACCCAGACAAAGAACTTTACATTTGAAACTTCTCTGGTTCCTGGATGGAGGCGTGGAGCCAAGAAACTCCTGCTTTTGAAACCACACCCCTCACAGACCTGGGAAGGTAAGTCCCTCAATACTGTCACTACATAACAAACCTCACTACAACTATGTAGCTCAAAACAATAATCATTCATTATTTTCATGCATCTGTGGGCTGAGGGGAGATTGATCAAGACTAGGCCTCACTGGACTTGCCTCTGAGCTACAAGTTAGGTCCAGGCTGGTTCCTTGCATAGAAAGCTAACTAGGAATGTTCTCAAGACTGTGGCAGAGGCACAAGAAGGCAAGCCTCACCATGCAAAGACTTTCTAAGCCTCCATGTGTTACTACACTTGATCTTAGCCGAAAGGCCGAAAAGCAATGCCTCTGTTTGTTATGTCTGCCAATATCCTATGGACCAAAGCAAGTCACATGGCCAACCACAACTTGAATAGCACCAAAAGGTATAAGCATACTCTTTTCATGAAGATGGGGTTGAGGAGGGATATTTGCTAAAAAATAATCTCATCTATCATTTTATTTTTTTAAATTTCCGATGAGAAAACTCAGGTACCTAGAAAATCGAAATGAAATGCAAATTCGGTTGGTATAGTTCCACTCTAGCCAGTATGAATCTAGCCTGAATCACAAATATGAGGGTTAGAACAGTGCTTGGCACTTAGTAGGCATTCAATAAAGATTTGTTAGACAAATGAATGAACTCAGCACAGTACATGGCACATAGTTGGTACTTGATCAATGTTAGCTATTATTATTGAGAAAACTAACACTTGGGAACAAGGTAAAGGCATGTTTATTCATTGTCACATTAAAACATTGCTTCAGTGGCCAATGAAAGGATGATTAATTATTTAGGGAAAAGTAAATAATTTTTTGGACTCATTAACTACTATTGATCAAAGGCCCAAACTCTGTGAAGTTATGTTCTTATTTCCAGATTTTTGTTCATTACGGATGTAATTTATTTCTGAAAAACAAATTATTTTTTAAAAACAAAGGATTATTGTGCCTTGTATGACATTCATGAGTATTGTATTGAACCTAGCAATCTGAATCTCCCTTTCTCCAATGCTGCTAAATTTCTTTCTCTAACTGTCCTTGGAATTTACATCATTTTATTGTTTTCCTCATTAATGAGTTAAATAAATCTTTGACATGTCTTCATCCTATATTTTGAGTTACATATTTAACTTTTTGAAAATCGTACTTTAAAATTAGCATTATTTTTTAAAATTTCTGCTAGATTTGTAAGTAGTTGTTTACTTTCAATTTGATTCAACTATTATTTACAGAATTGCTGGTCTTCTAGGGTACAGGGATGTGAAGCTGCAATATGAGAGAGGACAGACTAGGAACTGATGATTGCTAGCCTTGTATACCAGCAACTAGGAGTCCCAAAGACTATCATGGACCATATAAAGCAGGCTTGAAAACTTAGAAGTCATTATCAAGGTTTTCCAAGGGCCTGTGTTATTTCAAGATTCTGATTATGTAACTGGAAACCTGTAGATGGTTTTCAGGGGCAGTTAATATCCTGCAAAGAAAAAAATTGTTGAAGCCTCATCTTCTGGAAATACCTGTTTATCAACATTCATGTACTAAATGATTATTGTGGGCAACAGTCCTTCAATAGCCACCATGGAAGAGGTGGGATTTGAAGTCTTTAGTATGAAATAAACAATTAACAAAGGAGATTTAAAAGTTTAGTTTGAGGACTCCTCAAAATTCAAAATTTCCATGCTAGTCTAAACAAAACCCACTAATGTACCACAGTGGAATCCCATTTCAGTATCATGAAACTGTTTATAATCTGACGCTTTTCCTCTTTGACCTTTTCATTCTTGAATTAAATAATAATTCTATAGATTTTCGGAACATTTTGGAGTTCACAAAAGGGCACTGTGCGTTCTCTTACTGGGCGTATTAACAATCCAGTAACTGTCAGGTTGAGGATGGGAATCAGGAGGACTTGGAGTATTTCGATCTTGGATTCCCATGGCTAGGAAAGTTGAATTGCAGGATTGGCTCTTTTCTGGTACTAGTTGCACACTTCGGGAAAGGTGAATAACAGCCCTCAACTTGGGCCCGGAAACTTCTCTGTTACTTAACTGTTTTTCTAAGTTAGTCCCTTGCCCATAAAACAAAGACTGACTAGTCAGAAGCTTGGCTTTCCACGGATTATGTGAACTAGTCTAGATAAGGGATTTAGCACAGAGCTCGGCACAAGAGAGCATTGCTTCATCCAGAGCATTTGACTAATCCTGGGAGCCCCACGAAGTGTCTAGTAGCCTCAGGGCAGTGGAGCAAGCGCACTGGGGACTCAGACCGACCCGGTACAGGAGCCTTCTCGGCCAGTTCTGGACCTAGAGCCCGAGGGCCTCTCCCCGCAGCCTGGCCTTGGCCTTGCCTTCAACTGGGAGGCGGCGCGGAGCGCTCACTCCGCCCCCATCGTGCTGGGGCGGGGACACCGTCCCCAAGGAAACGGGACGCGCTGCTCGACCCAGGCCATCGCCTGGGCCCGGCAGGCTACCGCCGTGCGCAGTAGCCGCTGCTGCTAAGTAGCAGCAGGTGCGAGACGAGGGTCTGCGCTTGCGGCGATCGCGGAGGAGGCTGGCGTCTCCGCAGGTGTCCTCGCTCACTCCGGGCTGACCCAGAGCCTCGGGAGACGACCCAGTCTGCTCCGCGTCCCCTCGGACGGTTGCCCGATGGCAGCCCCGGTGGCAGGCAGAGAGGCACGAGACTTTCGGGAAGCCCCGACCCTTCGCCTAACCTCGGGGGCCGCCCTGGAGGCAGTGGGCGCTGTGGAGCTCGAGAAGGAGGAGGAGGAGGACGAGGAGGAGGCGGCGGCCCGGAGAGCGCAGAGTTTCGCCCAAGACGCCCGAGTGTGCTTCCTCGGCGGCCGCCTGGAGACGATGCTAGGGTTCACCGAGGAGAAATGGAGCCAGTATTTGGAGACAGAGGACAACCGGCAGGTTCTTGGGGAGTTTCTGGAAAGCACCAGCCCGGCTTGCCTTGTGTTTGGCATTGCCGCCGCGGGGCGCCTTACGGCTTCCCAGGAGGTAAGAGACGACGGGCAAGGGCACCTGCCGCACCCCTCTCCCCGCCTTCCCGCCAGCAAAGCGGATACCCAGGGGAGACAGCCCAGTCGCACCCCTCTGGATTCCCGCGGGGCGCTCACTCGGGCACTTCAAACTTGGCTTGAAGTCCCCATCCTGAGGCCTGCAGGACTAAGCACCCAGCGGCTGCGGGTTAGTTTTCTAGAAGGTCAGAGCTTTTTTGTATCTGAGCGAGAATCCCCCGTTGAGCCTGTTCGACTAGGATAATGCAAGAAAACCAGCGCTTTCTTTAGCTGCTTGGGTGTTAGACGCAAGGTAGGCTTTCTCTGCCAAAAAACTTGGTTTCAGTTGCTCTTAGATCCCTGTGGAGTCAAATCTTTTTAAAAAAAAAAAAAAATGTGGTGTTTGGCAGAGCTCATATAACTTGCCGTGTAGAAGGACCTTGTTTATAGGGCAGGCAAGACGCCAGGTTTTGTTTCTTCTGCGAGCAATCTAGCTATAAGTTGATACGGTAAATTCTGCTCGTTAACAGAAAAACTACAAAGTGAACTTGAACTAATTATCCTGCTCTTGTTTCAGATTCCAAGAGATGCAAACCATAAACTTGTTTTTATTTCTAAGAAGATTACTGAAAGCATTGGAGTAAATGACTTTTCTCGAATGGTTTTATTTGGAGAGTTACCTGCGATGTCTCTTGGACATGTATTTGCTTTCCTTGATGAGGTACTGGTCTGTCTTTAATGTTTAAAGCTTTCAGTTATCTCCATGACATTTGGAATTACTTAGGACAACTCTGATAATTTAAAAGAAAAAAAAAAGAGCTAGGAAGGGAAGGAAAGTGGATAGGGTTAAAAAAAAAAAAAAGCTTGTAGAAGCCAGTAGTCTCTAGCCAGGTGGATGGAGTCCTAACATCTAGACTGTTCCTGAAAGGAGCTAGTACTTAGGGATGCTAATATTCAACAGGTGGTGATCGCAGGGTTCATTCTCTCCCTTCCAAGATAGGAGAAAGCAACTTGAATTAGCTCTTGCACCTTAGCAGTAGGTTTTAAACTTCACATTCAGAGTAGAGACAAATTTATGCTTTGAAAATGGGTATTAGTTCTTTTTTATACTTGTTAGAAACTAACAGTTAAAGACTAAGTTTCACTCATGGCAGGTAATGGGAAAAGGTGATGAAAATGTTAGAAATAGCTCTTAAAATTTCTTTTTCTCCTTAAAATTTATTTTTCCCCTCTTAAATTAGAGAAACACTCTACGACCAATGTTACTGACACTTTAATGTGAATAAGAACTGCCTGGGGATTATGTGCAAGACAGGCTGGTTCATTCAGTCTAAAGTGGAGCCCGAGGTTCTGCATTTCTAACCTCATGATGATGCTCTTTGTTCGTGGACCAACTTTGAAGAACAGCTGCCAAATAACCAGGTTCCGTGGAACTACAGCAGCGGTTCTCAAGTTCGCTGAACATTAGAATCACCTGGGGGAACTTTTAACACACCAATGCCCGGGTCACACCTCACACCAATTAATTTAGAACATCCTGAATGGGAGCTAGGTGGTTCTAATGTACAGTGAGCTTTGGGAACCTCTCGATTAGATATCTGTCTACCAGGCCAATTTCTGAATCAGACCTCTGTAATTAGTGTAGTCCTGCCAAGGCTTATATTTAAGGTAGGAAAAATTGCTGACAAATTTATTACTAATTATTTACCAGTCTCTCATGATCACACCTCTTCTACTTTGAGTTTCTTCTTGTGTCTTTTTGAAGGGAGATACTTTCTTTCTGGACTAACTGAAGTCTCTCACCCCTAACTTCCGTACCCTGTGTGGTTTCCATCCTCTCCTGTTGAATTTAGTTGGCTTTAGCTGATATCAGGGAGGTGCTAGGAAGAGAGTCTTTTAACTTCAGTACCACGAACAGTTTTTGGTATGCAGCAGGTGGTCAGATTTTATTTGAACTGAATCTGATGACTTTAGTCATTATGTGAATCTAGACCGCTATCAGCTGGAACTTGGAGAGGCAGGGCTACACTATGAAATTCCTGCTCTACTATCTGTGTCTGGCAACAGAAGATAAAAGCCTTTTCCAAATTTCTTTACTCTTTCTTTATCCCAATACCAAGATCTGCATACCATTCTGAAAAAGGTATGCCTGCCCTCAACATCATGATGTTTCCATACATGACTTTTTGTAACCAGATTGTATTACGTAATAATACTTAGCAAAAGTTTTAAAAATGTCATGTGGTTATTTATGTATCATGTTGGCCCACATTTCAATAAAAAGCAATTATGAATGCTTGCCAAGACATAGAAGAATTTCATTTGGCTCTTTTCAGTCAATGTCTTTGCCCCATCCCTTGGAAATTCCAATTTAAAAAGTCTGGAGGGGCCTAGGCTCCTGTATTTTGAAAGTATTTTTTCAGTAATTGTATTGACTGGTTTAAGAACCATCGTAAAGAGAAACTCTGCAGTTTACAAAAAAAGAAACAGAACGTAAGTAAAGAGATCCACAGCAAAAGCACATTTGCTCTTTTATCTATAATTGTACATGTCCTTGGTGAACCTTTGATTCACAGAGAAAGTTATTTTTCTTACAAATGCAAAAACAAGACAAATTTACAACTAAAATAAGACAGAACCTCAAATTAATTGACTTACTTTGTACACATCTGATAAAATTTATTGTAACTAATAAGCCTGTCCCAGGTCTATCTGTTTTAAATAATATTTCTAGAGATACTTTAGCTATTTGTGTTACTAATTGCTTTCCAGAGCATGTGTCTCAGAATTTGTGTTTTATCTACAGCTCATGACACAAACATTAACTTTTAAAATAAGTTGGCTTTGTCATGGAATAATGTAAAAAACACATTTAGCCTTCCAAACCCAAAGAATGGACTCGGAGACACATAGAACAGCAGAACCAAGACTTTTAGGTGGTCTTACAAGATCAGGTGTTGGTAGGCAGACATACCCAGGTCAGTTAAAGCAGGTAATTTATCTCCCAGCACGCAAACCCCTCCCCCAGTTCCTGATCAGTTGAG
Organism: Cheracebus regulus; assembly: GCA_963574635.1. Classification (NCBI taxonomy): domain Eukaryota; kingdom Metazoa; phylum Chordata; class Mammalia; order Primates; family Pitheciidae; genus Cheracebus; species Cheracebus regulus. The sequence goes on from CAUYQU010104885.1 coordinate 15,680, forward strand.
TACTATGGATTACAATCTTCCTGGATGTTGCCTAAGTTTCATTATGCCCCTTGTAAGGTTATACCCTGGTCCTCTTCCTCACTTAAGTTTCGATTTCCCGATAATAAAACTTCTCTTTTACAAGCTGACCCCTCCTCTACATTCTGTTTGCTAATCATGACTTTCTAAGTGCATGAGCTGTGAAGTTTTTCATATCTGCAGGCTGGCTGCCAGTACTTAGATTTATCATGCCTTGAAATTGGACCATTTAAAATGTTTTCTTACAAATTTCGTCCTCTTTTCTACTTTCTTTGGTTTTCTTTTTATTTAAACTCTTTTGGTTCTTGAATCACTCTGGGGAAGTTGTTTAGTTTTTTTCCTTATAGGAGAGTGAATTTAATTTGGTTTTTAATAGTAGCAGGTTATTTTGCTAGTAAGTTATGTGTATTTGTTTATTAATAGCAGTTTTCATAATCTTTGTGCTAGTCCCCTTCCACAGGGGTAATACAACATCCCACTGCTGTTAAGACTCCTGCCACAATTATGAGATGTAAATATTGGAGTTACCATGCGTTTTCATTATTTAAACCAACCTTCTAGCCAACCTATTAACGGGTCATTAATTTCAGCATTTTTTGCTAGTTTATTGGCTAGGGTTGTTCTTGTAAAGCTTTTCTGATGGTCCTATCTGGGGCAGTATTCTTGGGAATGAAAGTATAACATTTCCCACACAGCATAACTCATACACCCCTTTTTCTGATAGTATTATGTCTAGTGCAAGCATGTTTTCTAAGGCTATTTGGCTGATGGCATTTAACTGGCTAGCTACCCTTTTGAGGGTGTCCTGAGTATAATTGAGGAATATTGCTAAATATGATAGATGTAGTTAATTTAATTCATATTTTTATGAATAGTTGACCACCAGAAGAGTGCTAACTTAAACCCAGCAGCTATTTGGTTTTGGGCCTTAAATTTATTAGGCACCCCACTAGGGGCTCCTATTGAGTTAACATGTATATTGGGATTAAAAGAATTTATCAAATATCTCCAGTTTTGGTAATGATGTGTATTTTCAGGTATCTTATGAAATGCCAGAGTGAAGGCAATTGGACTAAAGCACAAGTCCTGATCCAGTTGGATGGTAACAGGTTACAGAGGTTCCTTTTTCCACAATACCACCAGACATTTGCCTGGGGTATATGGAGAGCTGAGTAATTGCCATTGTCTGACTCGCCCCTGATGTTTAGGATGTGGGTACAAGTTGAGAGTTCTCCCATGAGCTTATTGAACTTTGCCCCTGCCTAGAGAGGCAAGAGGAGTGGTTTCATATTCCCTGTGAAGAACAAAGGAATTGCTCTGGGATCTGACCTCCACAATTCAGGGAAAAAGCAAGGACAGTTTTTTTTTTTTTTTTTTTTTTGAGGTGGAGTTTTGATCTTGTTGCCCAGGCTGGAGTGCAGTGGCACAAACTCAGATCACTGCAACCTCTGCCTCTTAGTTCAAGCGATTTTCCTGCCTCAGACTCCTGAGTAGCTGGGATTACAGGCATGCACCACCACACCTGGCTAATTTTTTGCATTTTTAGGGGTTTCACCAGGTTGGTGAAACAAGATGGGGTTTCACCATGTTGGCCAGGCTGGTCTCGAACTCCTGACCTCCAGTAATCCATTTCAGCCTCCCAAAGTTCTGGGATTAAAGACGTGAGCCAGTGTTACTGGTCAATGACAGACTTTTATAAGTCTCATTTCCCCATGCATCCTTATCCTGGTATAGAGCTAACATGCAATGCATTCCTTTAGGATTGGTATTCCATCCTAGAGGAAACAGAACCACCTGTGCCTGAAGTTGTTCCACAGCACATGCATAGCAGTTACTCTTGTTGAGGGCTTGTACCAACAATTTGACCAACAATTTGACCAACCCCAGGCATTCATATTCCTGTACCCTGTGTCAGTTTCTAAGGTTTGCCTTAAATTCTTTACCTTAGTTATTTTTACCCTTTAGTGTCATTTGGTGAACTAAAGTGTTTATTAGGGTTTTGGAGTAGAGCCAGGCAAATGGGGGGTTGCATTTTTCTATTAGTTGGAGAACAGGTTGCCCTAGGGGATTTTTCCCGGTTATGTTTGCCTCAACCCATATAACTGAGATGCTGCTTTTGGTTTTTGGTTTAGAACAGCTGGATTGTCAGTGGTGATGAGTACAGGATTGCATTGTAAATTCTGGCAGTTACTTGGCGGGGAGTGCTTGGACAGATGTAATTTATTCTTTCAGGGTCTCCAGGTTGCGGTTACCCACCACATGTTTACTGTCAAACGCTGAAATTGGGTAGTCCACCATATGTTATCCCAGCTGGTGCAGGGTGATGTTCTACCCTAACCTGTATTTGGTTCAGGGCAAAGATAATTATCCACCTGAGAGCTGTTTTTGATTTTCCACATTCCCACAAGGTAAAACCTAGCAGGCATTAAATTTTATAGTTTGGAATACTACTGTCTGGATTACATTAATTAGCAACCTGATTGGGTAGAGAAGAGTCCCCTGCTGGTTTCCATTTTGACCTTCTGTTCTTTATAGTAGCCCATCCCAGCCATATTAACTTCTAAAAAATGGGGCCAACCCATGTTTCTTTTTAGATTTTTCTCAGTGTTAACTTTAAGGGTTCCTTAGGTGACCATGTACTTTCCACTGGTCTTTTGTAGTCCCTTTCAGTTTTTTTTTTTAATCAGTCCCTTGACTTGAGTATAGTGAGTTTACCCCAGTTTAGCTCTTGCAGGGCCAGCTCAGTGGAGGAGCTTGGTGGAGCTTGTATTCTTTCCAAGTCTTAATCTGCACCATTGCCAGGCTGGAAGTGGTGAGCCGCAAACTCAAGAGGTGGAGTTTGAGTCAGAAGTCCTTTTAACTTAAGGGATAACAGGGTGGAGTATATAGCCAGTATATAATTTCTTAAGAATTGATCCTTGGTTTCCATAGTAGGAAGATCTCTAGCTGTGCCCAAATATTGGAGCTCACGTAATAACTTGTAGGAGAACAGGCTCAAGTCTTTTCTTGGGGCTGTCCTAATCCTAAGGAGTGCTACTGGGAGACATTTGGTCCAAGGCATATAGTTTTTAAGAATTAGTTTGGTGATACCCTTTTGGAGCGTTTGATTCATTCTTTCTACCCTTCCAGAGGAAGAGGGATGCCAAAGGGTGTGATAATCCCATTTAATTTGTAAACCTTTCATAATTCCTCTTAACATTCTTGAGGTAAAGTGGCTCCCATTGTCTGAATTTATATTTTCCACCAGGCAAATCTAGGTACAATCTGTTTTAATATTATTTTGACCACATTCCCGGTGGTGGTTGTTGGAAGGGGAAAGGTGATTTATGATTACCAGTAAATAGTCTTTCTACTTTGGGCATTTCTGTGACATCTGCTTGAATGCTCTCAAACGCTCTTAGTCCAGGAGGTCTTACTCCCGTGGCCTGTTTTCTAATCACCTTCTTGTTTATATTTTCACAAGCTACACAACTTCCATATACTTGTTTAGTGATGGTATAAATCCCTATATACCCATAATTCCTAAGTACTGTATCACACAAAGCCTGGGATCCTCAGTGACTCCCCTGTGTAATATAGATATTAGTTTTCTCATTAGTGGTTTACCTATTTCTCTTCCATCAGGAAGTAACCATTTGCCACCTTCAGTCTGAGTGACCCCTATCCGATCTAATTCTCCCTTCACTCTGGTAAACTGGGGCCTTGATACTGCCTTAAGGATGTCTGGGAGCAGGCTAAATTGTCTTCTGATTTCTTCCTCTCGGGAGGCTTGCTCAGCAGTTTCATCTGCAAGCCTGTTTCCCGTAGCTTCTGTAGTGTTCCCTTTCTGAGGACCATTTACATGAACTATGGCTACCTCTACTGGAAGCAGGAGGCTTTCTAAAACCTATTTGGCTAATTCCCCACGTACCCGTTCTTTTCTCCTACTATTTCTTAGGCCCCACTCTGTCCAGAGTTTTCCAAAAGTGTGTACCACCCCATAGGCATACTTAGAATCAGTATATGTAGTGCCTTCTTGAGCTTTAAGGAGCTTTAGGCCTGGTTAAGACCATATAATTCACAGGTTTTGGCTGACCAGCCTCTAGGTAATCTACCTTGCTCACACAAGGACTGTTCATTTCCATAAATGACAGCATGGCCACTATGTCTCTTGCCGTCTATCACTCGGGATGACCCATCCACAAACAGCTTAGCCCATTATGTAGTGCAACTTCCCTAAGGTCTGGTCTAACTTTGGTTTGGTATTTTATGATATCTAAGCAGTTCTGATCTGGTATCTCTTTATTCTCCTCTCCTTTCCATAGGAAACTGGCTGGATATAGACAAATATTTGTTGTTAGAGCAAATTTTTTTTTTAACATATCTTCAAATTTTGGAATCTGAGAATCTGTTAACTATCTCCTGGCTTTTGATTTAATATATTCCTGACCTGGTGTGGGGTGCTTACTATCAGGGCCCCACCAAAGGTTAGCTTTCCACTCTCCTCTAGCAGCAGGGCTGTGGCAGCACTGCTTGCACACATTCAGGCCACCCCTGAGAGACAGGATCCAGA